>JAYXIM010029200.1:600000-778883 GCA_037575425.1 Anastrepha fraterculus | reverse complement strand
ATTAGGTTCCGAAAATAATTTGGAATATTTTTTTGTTAAATAATTTATGTCATTTTTCTGCTGCAATGTCATGTGTTCAGTCCTAATATCAATTTTATTAACGTCCGCTGAGAATTTTTGTTTAATTTTAATAACTGTATTGTTACCAATTTTTAGTGTATTATCGTGGATATTTATAATAGCAGACAAGTCTCTTAGACTATCGTTACCAAGAATTCCGTGGAAGGAATTTAATGTTGGGAGTAGGAAGAATTTTAAATTTGTATCATTTTTCCCGAAAAGATTTACCAAGGTGTGATGGGTGATTTCTATTTTTCCGGCTATGGAGTTTGCGAAGAAGGGTTGTTCATTAAGAAGAGGCTTTAAAACAAGATTTGGCTGAATATAATTCTTACTAGAACCAGTATCTAGTAATATCTTAATGATTTTTCCGTTCTTCGTCCGACACTCTATGTACGGTAACGAAGAACACGTCATTCTAAAAAATGTATATCCGTAAAATCAGCTGAGGTTTCATGTTCCTGAGACAACTGCGGATTATATCCATGATTCAATGCCGTCTCATATTCGTCCATTGTAGGTATACATTCTTGTTCATATCCTTCCTGTTGGACTTCCTGTTGTTGTCGTTCACTTTCAATATGAAAGTTCCTCTGAAACTTGTATGGTATTTGATGAGAATTGTTGGATGGCCTCTTTTCAGCTGGTTTACTTGGTCCTGGTCTATTCATGTAATTAATTGCCTTAGATTGCATGGAACGATCAATTTCCATGGGTTCCGGTCTCGGTAATGGTTTTGGAGCTACTGGGCGAGGGGGTGTGAATGTATTTCTGACCTGAGGGTAAGGTTGAGAAAGCCATGGTTGAGTTGGCGGTTGAAAGGATGTAGGATACTGTTGAGAAGTTCGTTGTGTATTCCAACCAAATTGAGCAGGTGAAGTCCTTTGGTAGTACTGTGACATATTTCTGGGTGGTAGAGGTGGAGGGGTTTGTTGTGGGTAATATGGTCGAGGAATATGGTAGGATGCTCGCGTATTTAGAGGCATATTCCTTTGTCCAATTAACTTTACAGGTGCTGGAGGTGCCTGTCTGTTTGACCTATTGTGAGGGGAAAAGTTTACTTGGTTTTCGAGGATTTCACATAGATGAAGTGAATGTGGGAGGTCCTTTGGTTCCTTTACCGCTAGAAGCCTTGGCATATCGCCGTTGAGTCCATTTATGAAGGCATCTCGAGCTTTTTCTCTATACATGTTCGTTAAGACTCTTATAGCTTCTGGGCTCTCCTCCATACAAGATATTTTATTCAATATCAAGGACAGGTGGGAATAAACTAGTTGATAAAAATCCCGAATCTGTAAACGTCCCTGAACCAAGCTACAAAGTTGGTACTCGAGAGTTTTTAGATCTCGTTTATCAGCATAGTGCCAAGTTAGACAGGAGCGAATAGCCGTCCAATTTAATGGAATATTATAAGATTCCAAAACTTCGTCTGCATGACCTACAATTTTGTTCCTTATTGTCATCAGTATCCCGAAATATCTCGGAGTCCCCTGATACTGGCCATAGTATTCTAAAAGTCTCTCAATACTTTTTTTCCAGGAGCTAAACTCACTTGGATTTCCTGAAAATTCTCTTATTGTCCTAGCTATTTCTGGGACACGGTCCGAATCTGTGGTTCCTTGTGCAACCACGGGTTCGTCCCTCAAATTAAGGAATTCGTAGTTAGGGTTTACTATGTTGTTCACTAGCTTCTGTCCTTCATTTTCAAAAATATTTTTTACTACCCTACGGATTGTCTCTTCTAATCCTGTCATTGCACTGCTGCTGGTCGCGGTGCCAGTGTTCAGCACGGAAGGTCGGAGTATCGAAGGTATGTTATCGTCAGGCATTTTGGATTTAAATTTACAGAATTTTCCTTTCTAAAATTTTTTTTCTTCACCCCTTTTTTTTTGTTGCACTAATTGTCTTAAACTTACAAAATTTCTATTAATATGAATTTTCTTTTCTAGATTTCTTTCTTCACTTTAGTTGTATTATTTTCTTAAACTTACAAAATTTTTATTAATATGAATTTTCTTTTCTAGATTTTTTTTTTTTTTCACTTTTTATTTGGTTGTATTATTTTCTTAAACTTACAAATTTCTATTAATATGAATTTTCTTTTCTAGATTTTTTTCTTCACTTTAGTTGTATTATTTTCTTAAAATTACAAATTTCTATTAATATGAATTTTCTTTTCTAGATTTTTTTCTTCACTATAAAATTTTTCTTGGTTCTTTAAAAAATTATTTAATAGGTCTTAATTTTATATGTTAGATACTTAATATGTAATCTTACATTAATACGATTGAATCCAGCGACATCTCCTCTTTTATGGGGTCCTGGGTGCGGGCAGAGCGGCTTGGCATACGTTGCCGTCCTTTTCCTCTGCAGTTCGTCCTGCAGCTACTGGGGGGCCTCGTTCTCCACACTCGCGTTTTATTCGGGACCGACAGTTCCGCCGTTAACACTTTTATTACAATATATGTATTTTGTACGACACGACTATTTCTAGAAGTTCACTAGTACTTGGCTAACGTTCGCGTTTGTTCTAACGGGATTAGCGCACTATCAGTCCCTGCTCGGGCGCCAGTTAATTTACCCGGTCACGGTTGTTTTAAAAAAAACATTTTTTATCCGGTGAACCGTCTTTATTTGTTGAAAACGAATTTACAACTGACTTAAAAGTATTCTTAATTCTAATCCTAAAGCTAAGCCCGTGTGCCAGCAACGTGACCCATTCTTTGCTGACTAGGCGTTTCCCACGGGAACGCCAATTGCTGCTCAGGTATCTCTTCAAAAGCGTTGCGTGTGTGGAGTGTTGGGTTACCGTCATATTTTGGTTGAGGTGTGTGAACTGTTGCGTTAGCTAAAACGTTGCGCATGTGGGGTGTTGGGTTACCATCATATTTTGGTTGAGGTGTGTGAGCTGTTGCGTTAGCTTGCCTTCAGAGGATCCTTGAAAGTCATTCAAAAGTTTGTTCAATTGAAGTATGAGAGGACGGCTTCTGCTGCTTTAAGCATATTTGTTACTTTTATTTGTGTTAATGGCGGCTGCCGTAGTCGAATGGGTTAGTGCGCGACTGCCATTCGAAAGTGCACAGGTTCAAAACCTCGAGCATGAAGCACCTGAATTAATAGAAAGAGTTTCTTCTAATAGCAGTCGCTCCTAAGCAATAGAAAGCCGCCAAGCGTATTTCTGCCATGAAAAACCTCTTCATAAAGAACCATCTGCGTTCGGGCGTAGGCCCCCTCATTTGCAGAAGACATCAAGACGCACACTACAAATAGGAGGAGGAGCTGACGGCTAATGCAAGAAAATGAGTCTGAATCTAATTTCAGTGAGATTATCATCCGGTTGTGTCCTGCTGCGTAATTTTTAGGGATTTTTACTGATTTTTTTCCTTGCTCACTCCACTCGGGAGCATAGGGCCTCGACAAGACTTAGTCTTGCGTTGGTTTCGTCAATCTGTTTTGCTTTCTGGCAGGGTAGGTGATTAGCCTGCCGCTAACAGTTCTAAATAGTAGGAATGCCCACCTGTCGTTGTTTAGGAATAACCCTTTCCTGCTGCTTGAAGCGCTATCTTTGTGTCACATTTTTCTGGCAGAAGGATTGCACAGATGGTTGAGAACTTCGCTCAATTTGGTGTTTATGCGCTATTACCGCGATTGCCCGCTTTCTCTTGCTGGCCCCGCTGATGCACTGTGTAACTGTGTCTTTTCCTTTCTTTTTTGCTTGTTTTAGCAGTCAAAATGCAAGTAATGCGCCGACTATGGTGGGGGAGAAGGATTGAAAGGATACAGTTTTTGTGGCTGAGGAATGCACTTTTGTGTTTTTTTTTTTACGCGGCCTCGGTAGTCTAGCTTAAGTGCACTAGCTTGCCAGCCCAGAGGTTGTGGGTTCGAATCTCATGTAAAGCAGTTCTCCAAACTTACTTACTTTCCAGCAGCTGATGCTGTTGGTAATAAAAAACGAACTCGTCTCGCTAGTAAAAAATGGCCTTAAAGAAATCTCAAAATTACTTTAGGGTTCCAGAAAGGTTCCACAAAAGGTTGCTGGCCACAGTTTGTCGCAACTTGCTCGGAGTCGAATTGCATTGAAATATTATTACCCACTGCTGCCTATGTTTGTGTCGAGCGATGACGCTGATGATGCCGATTATCTTTGATAGTTCTTTCCTGGCTAACAAACTATTAACTTTTACTAACACAAATCTTAGAATATTTCGCAGCAACACTTCAAAACACCTCAATTTTTCGCAAACCATTTCAGTTGCGGCTCTATTGAGGCCATGAGGAAAGTGACTTAAGCAATTCCACACTATTGCAGCAAGAAATGAATACGGATTTGAACACATTTACAATGCTTATCTTCAGGGACAACGTTCGATAGGAGAAGGAACAGAAGCAAATATTGTGGAAACAATAAGAGCAGCAGACCGTAAAAATAAGACCTTATACTCGGATCTAATGGAAAAATCAGAACAGAAACCAGAAACTTCCAGAAAAGTCTGAAAGTATTACTGATGCAAATTTGTTTATCACTTCTATGGTGCCTATTACACTGATTAACAACCTAACAGAGGATGAGGTGTGGGAAAATCCAGTACCTTCATCTGTTCGATTTTGTCGTCGAATATCTATTGAATTCAGCAAAGAAACTCCGGAAAAAACTAAAGCTGTTGTGGATGAGATAAAGTGTCAAATAAATTCTTTAAAACCAACATTTGTTATTAAAGAAGATAAGAAAGTGGAATTAAAGCACGAACTCTTTCACATGTACAATATGTGGGGCTACTCCCCGTGAAATGAACGATCTAACTAAAGTGATTGCTAGGAATGAAGACTCTTATCAATATGGACTATCTACATTACGTGCCTGGATTCGTTGCATGGAAATGATATTAGATATTTCCTGCAATCTTTCCTTCAAAACATGGTCAGCTCACAGTGGAGAAAATAAACTGCTGAAGCAAGAGAAAAAAAATCCTGGTACAAAAACGATTTCGCGATGAGTTACGATTGATAATCGACAAACTCCGACAAGGAAGTGGCAATACCAATGACGGTTATACTGCAAGAATCCTTATTTTCCGTAAGTATATAAGTAATTAAAATAAATTTTGTGCATATAGAAAGTGTTACAAAAAATAACTTTCATAATGTTTATTATTTCTATTCCTTTAATACGTATTGTAATGTACTACTTCTTCTTACTGATTTTTATACTTCCTTTACTTAATTGTTTGACAATAATTTAAGTATTTTGTTTTGTTAAAAGTTATGAGTTCTAAGTTTGTTTTTACATATTTTAAGACGTTTAGCTATTTAAAATGGAATAAAATAATTTTAAAATTGATAATTTTTAAGTTTAACTTTTTTTCACACAGTATCTAAAAATAAATGATATTAAAATATATTTTATTTAAATTTTTACACATTTTTTTGTATTGTGTAAATTCTCGCAACTTAATCTTTAGAAATGTAACAGTTATCCGTTCGTGGTCCTCGATTTTCCATAGTGCGACGTACGTAGATTGGGCTTCTAAATTTATTATAAAATTTAAATTATAGCGTAATTATTGCATTATCAGCTATTAATGTGTGAACGCGTCTGTTGATTACATTGCAAGGATTTAAGTGAGTTTTCTGATAGTTAATTTACATACTCTTATGACCTCTGATTTTTAATATGAGTGAATGTGTGCATGTAACGCCTAAAAGCAAAGAAATAGTGACAAGCATAAAATCATCGTCCAAAGCAGAAGCATAAAATCAGTTTCCATTTAAATCAAATAAAAATACAGCATTCAGGGTGGATATATTTATATATATAATTTCCTTTAACTCCGGTTGGAGCATAGGGCCAGAGGATATGCTTCAGTTCAGCAGGCTCCTCCTCTTCAACTGAAATTCAGCTTATTAATATACTTTTAGATGCTTTTTTAATGCACTATTCTACATGCAAAATGCTTCAAAACAGGCTTTTATATACTATGCCCACTTTTGTATCTGTCGCAACACTCATTTCACAGTCGCAACACTCATACGCCGTGTAGCCTACTCGTTCGTTGCCATAGCGCAATATAACAAAATGTCTCCCATTAAATGTTCTCCACATTGGAACTTAGTGTGCGGTACATACAACTCATACAAAAATATGCAAGAAAAAATTCTACTAAAGCGCAGGGTAGTATATCTAATGAGTGCCAATTTAATTTACTCAATTAAATTGAATCGAAGCGGAACGAATCGAATCGAATGCAACTAAACGGCATTGACAATTACATAAAATGCATAAATGTCGTATTCATATGCAGTTATATTGCAAACATATACATATAAACAACGCACATACAAGAATACACAATTGAATGATGAATGATCTTCGAGCCGAGCACGAGAATGTGTATCAAAAAGAGCAAATATCCAACAGTGTGGGCGGCGTGTGAACTTAAATCGTAATTGATAATGAATTGCTCAAATTAATAATTGTTTTCTTATTTGCAATAGCAATTAAATTGAATACGTTGAAGAACGCTATGAATCAAACAGAAATTATAAAAATGTAGAACAAGTACAAGTAATGTTGAAAATATGCAATTTTTTTTTAATTCACTAATTGAATTGTTTTTTTTTCATTTTTTTTGTTATTGTTGAAAAAATTTCATTCTTTCTGCATTTTTCGTAAAACTAATTATTTTTAGTATGGCTAAGAAAATACTTAAAATTTAGACAAAACTCAAAACTGGAGCTTAATGCTATACGAATAGTTTTTTTTTTTTTTTGAAAATATGTTAAAGGTGTAGTTCATAAATTAAATATGGAAAAAATAACTAAAATTAATGATTAAATACTTTACTTAATTAGAAAATGATAGGCAAATGCGCAGTGAGTACTCACCTCTATGCAATCGGCATTCTTTCGTACAGGCTTCCGTTGAGTGAGTTGGAGTGTGAGTGCGTTATGGCTGGCTGCTGCACTTATTTGAAGCGCGCACATGCACGCACACACACAAATAAATAAAGTGGCGATTATTGTTGCTGCTGTTCACATCTGTTGCCATACATGCACCAACAACTGAGATACCACCAGCTGTGTTCACTGATTCCAAAACGAAAATTTACGAAGCGAGCACAGGGTGTATCCCAGCAGCAGATGCACACGAATCGTTTACTCATATGAAATATGTTTGCTTAGATTGGCGCTTTGTTATGTTTATTTTTTTGTATTATTGAAATTTTACGAAAATTTTATTTTTTCTCAACGCGAAATAGTTTGGTTTACACAATACAAATAAATACACGTGGTTATGTTGTACTGCACGTAAAATAAAAGCTTGCTTACATCTGTCCATTGTCTTTGTATGTGTGTGTGTTTAGGTATGTCAGTGGGCCTGCGCTTGCTTTAGCTGTGACAAGCACCTAACGAGTGCTGCTGTTCGCTTGAAATACTGAATACTCGCACAAGTTTTATGTGCGAATGAGCTTTTCGTTTACGAAGCACGTTTTGTTATTTATTTTTTATTTTGGTTTTGGTTTGTTCTGTAACACAGCATGTCACTCTAAATGTGGGCTTTGAATGGAATTTCATTTGAGTGCTTTTTGATTTTGATGCGGAATGGCAGAAGTTTTCTGACTCATTTCTGTTGCTTTTTTACTTTTTTGCTTTCTATTCTCTCGATTTATTCTGCAATGAACTAAACAGCGATTTACTAGGGTATTTTTTTTAATTTTGCTGAGGTTTTTGCTCTTCAGAGAAAGCGTAAGCAATTTTGCTATTAAAATTTTTTTGATTACCAAACTTCCTACAAAATTAGATCAACAGTTAACAAAAAAAAAGGAAATGTATATATGTGTACAAGGTGGCGCAAAATTAAGCACGCCTACGGGAGGATTTATGATTTTGGTTTATTTATATTAATAATTTTTCCTACCAAACTTCCTACAAACAGAGATCAAAAGATTACCAAAAAAACATGTAATACAAATGTACAACGTGGCGCAAAATTAATCACCCTATCGGAAGATTTATGATTTTTGTTTATTTATATAAATTATTTTTCCTGCAAAATTTTCTACAAAACTGGATCAAAAGTTTACCAAAAAAAATTTTTTAATACATATGTACAAGGTGACACAAATTTAAGCATCTTACTGGAAGATTTATTATTTTTGTATATTTGTATAAATTATTTTTCCTACCAAATTTCTTACAAAAGTAGATCACCAAATTACCAAAAACAAAAAACGAAAATGTAAATACGTACAAGGTGGCGCAAAATTAAGCACCCTATCGGAAGATTTATAAGTTTTGTTTATTTATGTAAATTATTTTTCTACAAAAGTAGACCAAAAGTTTCCAAAACAAAAAGAAAAAGTATGTACAAGGTGGCGCAAAAGTAATCACCCTATCGGAAGATTTATGATTTTTGTTTATTTATATTAATAATTTTTCCTACCAAACTTCCTACAAGCAGATATCAAAAGCTAACCAAAAAAAATATAATATAAATGTACAAGGTGACGCAAAATTAATCACTCTTTCGGAAGATTTATAATTTTTGCAAATGTCGTTGGACGGCAATCATACCATATTTGATGTTTGTGAATTAGACAGCTACAGTATACAAATGGAGCGCTTAAAAAACGAAATATAAATTTTTTTCACGCAAAATCATTATTTTTATATATTTTTCCTTTTGTAAAATGTTATTCAAAAACAAAAATGGGATATTAATTTTGTGTCATAAATTTTTTTTTAAGTTATTTAAAAAAAATTAAGAAATTTTGCGCCACTTTGTATACTTAGTAGGCCCAAAGCTTTCAATGAACAATCGTTATTTTATATTTAGGTACAATATTTTAAAACAGTATTAGAAAAAGTAGGTTTTCAAAAAATTAAATTCGAATGACTAGACTGAAATTCAAATAAGATTCCAAAAATTTATTAAATTAAGCTTAAAGCAAATATGGAAAATATGTACACAATGAAAATATGGCGGCCGTCGTAGCCGAATGGTTGGTGCGTGACTACCATACGGAATTCACAGAAAGAACGTAGGTTCGAATCTCGGTGAAACACCAAAATTAAGACAGGCAATGGCAAACCTCCGATTGTATTTCTGCCATGAAAAAGCTCCTCATAAAAATATTTGCCGTTCGGAGTCGGCTTGAAACTGTAGGTCCCTCCATTTGTGGAACAACGTCAAAACGCACACCACAAATTCGAATGACCAGATTGAAATTCAAATAAGGTTCCAAAAATTTATTAAATGAAATTTAAAATAAATATGGAAAATATCTACACATAACCAAGGCACATTTAACAAGGTAGATTTCGATCACCCATTCTTTTGCACCGCGACTGAAATGTTAATTTTAAACTCTTTGCAATTCATAATATTAATTTTCTAGTTTTTTTAATTAATAATTTAATTTAAATAATTTGAAATTTTAAGCCTGGCCACTGATTTGAAATAATAAGTTGAAAGGAATAAGGAATAACGAACGGTGTGCTGTGTGTGGGCTTCAATACATAGCTGAGATTATTTCACGAAAATTATCCCTCACCGATTATGAAGAGAAAATCTCATCTACTCCCCCATGAACACACCAAATTTCAAATGGTGGTCTGATAAAACTTAAATCAAAATTCTTTGTGAATATTATTATAGAAAATGGAAATATTTTCCAAATTATATTTAACCTTTTTTAAAACTTTCGGTTGGGCACCCGAGTTTGGCCTTTCGTTCTGTTCGAGGAACCTTTTTAAAAGGTTTAAAGGTTATATCCATAAATCGTTAGAAAATTAAATTTTAGGAAGCTACCTGGAAGCTCAAGTCCTCAAATTCCCTAAAATCTTTCAAAATACAAAGAAAAGGCTAACAAATGTTAGTAAAAGCAGGTGTATTATTGCTTTTTGGTAAATATCTTTTATGATAGATTGTGTTGAAAATGTACTTCTTGGTATTCCGCATACATCTGTGCAGAATTGCATTGAACAATACCACTTCTGCGTAAAAAAAGAAAAAAATTTAGTCAATTAAAGCCACTCATCATTAGTTGCCAACTTGAAGTTCTAAGAGCTGAGAGTTGATGCTTGCCACATGAGAAAAATTATTCACTCGAAATGCAAAGTTATACCCCACTGAAGGTCTACTCCGCCAGCATGGATTAGAAGTAGCAAGCAATTTGACTTTGCTGATTTTAAGTGTGCCTTTTTCATAAGAAAGTGGACAGAGGAAAATGGAATTAGAAGGTTTAGAGGCAAACGAATACAAATGAAGTAACTCTTGTCAACACTTAGAGTACGCACATAATAAAAAAAAACATACTAAAAAAAGTTATGTTGAAAACTAAGTTCAACCGGAAACTAAATATTTTTGTTTTACAGTGAAATTTCCATTAACTTTCTACAATACTTATCGGGAAAGTTGTGGATTTTCTTATATACCTGGAGGTCTAACATGCAGAATGCCATGCTGCTTGTTATTTCTTGCTTAATGGACTTATTAATGGTATGTGTTCCATCAGTTTTCAATAACTAAAATCAAATTGAAATTCCAATCAAAGGCTTAACATGAAGTCTGAGGTGCTGTGATCTAATCACGCTGTATTTTCGTATTGGCCAAACGTTGGCTGACAAAAAGTTAAATAAGCGTAGACTTGCAGTCTGATATTAATACGCCGACTTTACTTGGTGTATTTATGCGGCACGGCGCTTTATCAGTCGCGAAAGGTAAAAATACTACGATATCAAAAGAGGATATGTGATCAGAGCGATACAATACCTATGTATACCTATAGTCGTATGCTGATCTCACCTACCACCCTACTCGCTAACCTCACCTACTGCCCATCGCTTTAATACTATTCTTAATACTTAACCACTCACTCTTACTAACATCTGTAACATAACACTGTATGTATTGCCTTAACATTTTCTGTCATCATTTAGTGTAAGCCTTCATTGTCTTCATTGTTAGCTAAACTCTTTTACTCACTTTAAAATTAAATTCTTTCGCTGATATTTGCAATGATCGTGTCGGAACTTCCAGTGATGTGTTTTTGTTAGAGACGAGTTGATAAGGAGACGAGCTTTGGTGGCAAACTTGACTAGCCATTGTGCCAGTAGTAAAACAGGAGAAGTAACAGACCCTCTCATGGGGAAATAGATTTCGATACTGTTTGACAAACTTCCCTTGACACTATTCAGCAAACTATCTCTGATTTACAAGGTGGGCCATATAGCGTTTGCTTTTTGAATGGTAACACAAATCACATGTCAAATGTGTTCATAATTGACTTAAAGGTTTGACATTTACGAAATGGGACGCTATATGCTTGAACAAAATTGGGAAATATTGAAAACCTATTTCCGAAGTGGTGAGTCTTCTACTCAAACTGTGAGAAATTGAAAAAAAAAATTCCAAAAAAAAGATTTGCCAACAAGACAGTTTGTGGATCAATTTGTTAATCGTGATCGTGAAAGTGAATCGTTAATGGATAAAACAACACGTGAACGTGCTCCTACAGTGCGTACACCCGAAAACACTGCTGCTGTAGCCGAAAATGTGCGTGAACATCCAACAAACTCAACTCGTCATCGTTCAACTTCTTTGAGGAGAATTTTGCATAAAGACCTCGGTATGAAGGCTTACAAAGTTCAATTGGTGCAACAAGAACTGAAGCCTGATGACCGTCCAATGCGTTTTCGGTTCGCTCAATGGGCAGAAAATCGTTTGACCGAAGAAGAGCATTTTTTGAAAACCGAATAATGAGCTGAAATTCCGATATCAATTGGCCGCCTCGGAGCTGTGATTTAAGCCCGTTGGACTATTTTTTCTGGGGAGCCGTTAAGGACAAATGCTATGCGAACCATCCAGAGACGATTGATGCTTTAAAACACAAAATCGAAGTTGCCATTCATGAAATTGGAGCCCAAACAATCGAAAATGTACTTAAAAATTGGGTTGATCGAATGGCCTACTGTAAGCCAGTCGTGGCAGTCATTTGAACGACATTATTTTTCATTCATAAATGACAATATTCAATATTCAAAATAAAAAAAAGTTTGAAAAAATATTGATTAGTTTTTTTTTTATAGCCGATTCAAAAAGCAAATTTTACATGGCCCATTCTATACTCTTATAATCTAAAAAAAAAAAACTTATTTGTTAACTGATGTTGAGTAGGTCACAAAATAAAAGTTAAATATAAAAAAATCAGAAATTTATGAATGAAGAAATTATTGGTTTTAATTAATTTTTTGTGCTATTTTATTACTTCAAAAATATTTTGCAAATCTTTTGCATTTTTTTTAATATTTTTCTATGGATTTTTTTTTTGCTTCATATCTCAAAACAATTATCACATGAAATTCTATAAAAGCTGACGTCAGAGCATAAGAAACGCCTTGTTTATTTATAGAAATCCCTTGATCTCGAATAATGTGCCTTTCGCTCTTTAACCGCTTAGTGAGTTTGAACGAACAGCACTCGCGTGCGTTGGACATGCTCTAACGGACCAACCCAAGTACCCGAACAAAACAAAAGTGCTGAATTAAAACCAAAAACCAAAAACCAAAAAAAAACAAAAACAAAAAAAAAAACACAAACAAAATAGGCATCACAGTGTCAATTTGTAATTATTTTTTTGTTTAGTGTTATGAGAAATGCAAGGAAAAAAAAAATTTTATTAATTTAAACTTTGTTTTTTAATTTAAAATTTTGAATTTTCATAAATTTTTTTAAATTTTAAACTGAATTAAATTTTATTAAATATTATCTGACCTTCTTTCGATCTCTGACCTGCACTAATAAACATTTTTTTTATAATTCATATTTCACTTTGTTTGCGTTGACTTAGCTTTCAGCTACACCGCAAGAAACACTATCCCTATAGCGACACTTATATACAGATACAAAATACCAACAACGTTCCTTACGTATACGTGCACATGTAGGTACAAGGTGGCGCAAAATTAATCACTCCATCGAAGCAACTGGCGACGTGCGTCACTCATTTTTGACACTTGTGAACTAAAAAGCTGCAGCACACAAAGAGGCAAGCAGTGGAAGGCGTAAAATGTCAAAATAACCATTTTTTCACTCAAAAAGTTTTGTTATAAACTTTTTTTTTGTGAAATTTTTTTTTTTCAAAAACAAAATTGAATGCTTGATTTTGCGCCACCTTGCGTATGCAGCAGTGCGTCAATGTAGTTTTTATGCAGTCTTAATCACCTTTGTAAGTTGAACGTCGTTTTAGCTGTCAATTGGCTTAAGATGTCATTTAGTTGCTTTCTTCACTTTTCACTTCGGGTTTATCGCGCATTTATTTTTAGCAGTTAATCAATTTTCACGCGATTAGTATTCATTTGCATGCCGAGATTTACGTACAAGCATAGGCTGGTGTATTTGCTTGTGGTTGATAAAAAAAAGAACACGCACACACACATACGCGCGCGCACAGTTAGCTTGCAGATTTGCTACTCATTTGCTACTTGTTTGCACAGCAGTCACCGATGCGTGTTCTTGTTACACACATACAGTTACATATATGTAAATATTTATATATGTATGCAATTTCAAACGCGTCACCGAGCAAATATGAGTTCACTTGCAAGCGAAAAAGTAAATGTGGTTTAAAGTCAAATTAATGGTCAAAGGTTAAAAGTTAAATATACACAAATGCTGAATATTTTCAAATAGATAATTTTAAGTTATACAAATTTTCACTTTTTTCCTGCATACTTTTCGTTTAAAAATAACTTACTTTCGCTTTTTATATCGTTTGCGCTTTATCACTTTCCACAAGTACAAGTTTCGACGACGACCACGTCAACATATGTGACGAACTTTCCATAAATCAGGCGCATATCCCTGTAGATATGCAACGCAAAAGTGGGAAATGCTGTTATCGGCATCGGGTTGATGCTGCTTGTCGCATCACGAATATAGGCTACAAATAGGCGCATGCACACACGCACACACAGTTAGGCACTTCGACACAGGCACGTGGTTGTGTGTGTCTGTGCCACAGCACTCAAGGCTAAACGGGCGAGTGGTTGTCTCCCACGCCAAAGCGAAGCGAAGCAATGCTGGAATTCAAGCAAAAGCACAGCGACAAAAATACGCCGACAAAAGCTCCGTAAAGAGTGAGGCTTTTGAGTGTACGAGAGTGTGTGTGCATATTTTGATGTGTATGCATGTGTGTATATAAGAGAGAGAGGGAGAAAAAAAGAGACAGTAGCGAGCTTTCGCGTGAAGTAAACAACTTGCGTTGTGTTTTTTTTGTAGAGATTGCACGCCAGCTTTGTTTCATGTGCGCTCTTCCTCGCAGTCTCTGTCCTTCCTTCTTCTACACTTTTGCGTGCTTTCATTTATTGCTTTGCTCTTTTATTCGCTGCAATCCAGTTGAAAAGTGAAATTTTTATATTTTTGATGGCTACATTTCGGAAGCTTTTCGCTCCTATGTAATTAACTAACTTCACCAACACACCAACACCACTTGCCGCGTACAGTGCACAATCGATTTCCGTAATTACAATCCACTTCGTATGCTTGCGCAATTTGCTATTTATCACATTAACCTTTGACCTTTAACATAACTTATTGAATTCGTAAATAAATAAAATCACATACCTGATTGATTTGCCAGTGCGCAAAAACAACAAATAATAGCCCAAAAGTATTGCTACCAAGGTCCATTTCGTCAGCTGCTGATGCAATTGCACAATTGTCGCTATTCAAATTTCCTGCCTCAGTGTTACGCAACCTCTCGTGTCCTTGTACTCCTGTGTTCTGTGCCCTATGGGTTCCTTGCCCGTGTACGGTATGGACGTTGGGATTGCATGGACGTCTGTTTCTGTTTCTGTTGCTGTTTCGGGTTCGGCTTCTGTTGCTGTTGCAGCTGCAATTGCCTTCGCTGCATGTCATGCAATCATGAAATTTCAAGTTCAAGTTGAAAGCAATTGCGCATGTCCGCCATATTTGCTTTATACTGCATATATGCTCATGCATGCATACATACATATGCACCATATACAAGGCATATATGTACGAGTGTTGTTATTGTTACTTTTCTATTTGCTTACAAATAGTGCTGCAATTGACCAACAACCACCCCGCTGATACATATTTTGCATTCACTTTCAAATCGACGGTCACAGGCGAATGCAATGGCTATGTATTTGTAGCTACTGAGCGTAAGTAGAAATGCCGAACTAGAGAGAGAGAGAGAGAGACGTGTATGTATACGTAATACTCAAGAGAGAAAGTGCGCGCATGTGAACTATTGAAACTGGCAGGCGGTTCTCATAACTATTTAAATAATGCCTTCCGCCTCCCTTTACATTTGTTCTCGCTGCACACATTTCCGTTAACATCTCCGCGTTTCCTTTGCTCTCTGCATGCAATGGTGGTGCTGCGCTTCTGCTTGCGGTAAACGTCGGCGTTGATGACTTTGTTAGTTCCTCTAACCTCTAATGCTGTTGTCGTCATTCATATTCCGCCCATGCTTCCTCTTCCATTTACGCGATATGCCATTCGTGATATTTATGTTGCTGTTTTTTTTTTCTTTTTGTTTTTGCATCTTCTGCAGTTATGTTCATTCTTTCTCACATTCGTATGTATGTACATATGTACCCCTTCCTTTCAAACGGGATGTGGTGTTCAGTGTTATTGCTGGCAGTTTCTAATTAAATTTCCTTACAAGCTGACGCATTTTGCAACTGAAAATATAGCAGAAAGAGAGAAAAAGTTTTACATTATTGAATGATGCAAAAGTGATTTAAATTTTATATCCTCAAAACTGATAGATGAAATTGTAATAAATACTCAAATATTTTCTCAGATTTACTACACGAAGCTGGAATATATAAAATTTATCAAAGGCGTTCATTCATATAATATGCATACAGGCATACATGCACACATATCTACTTATATGTATATGCACCCACACACGCATTAATACACCAAAACAAGTTGTTGTGTATTGATTGGAAAATCGATAACATTGACGCTAGTCAAGGACATTCTTCCCTCTTCGAGTTTAAATAGGTTTCTGAATATTAAAAAAATACAGACAAAATTATACAGATTGGAATGAAAAAATGTTATTATTTTTTCAGTCAACGGCAAATATATTTTTGTTATAGAGACTTTCAAACACTTTGCTTAGCTGGATAAAGAAGCGAAGCGAATGGATCTGGTAGTAAACGAGGACAAGATGAAGTATTTGCTGTCATCAAATAAGCAATCAGCTGAGTTGCTTATCGACACCCCGGCCACTGTTGACAGTAATAAAGTAGTAATGCTTTGAAAGTAAGTACTGGCAGTGGCGCTATGTTCCACACTGGCATTCTCGGAATTTACCATGATAATGACTAGTAATAATTTCAGCCTTTAATCCAACGGATCATCTACTTTGGCCTAAATAAACAATTGAGTAGTAAAGCCCTATCTCGACGAACAAAAATCGCATCTCATAAGTTCCTCATCATATCCGTCGTATTGTATCAAGTAATCATGTAAACTATGCAGCAGCCAGTTTCCTTCGGCTGAATTCTGCTCGAAGACGTTTAAAGCGCGCAACGGTAGCAGACCTTATGGAGAGTGAATAGTGCATATATTGTAAAATGCTTCTTAAAACAAGTTAAATTATCAAATGAAAATTGCTTATCACCTTAATGCCTAGAATCCTTTTACAAGGTGAAGTCCAAAACAAAAAAGATAGGCGTCATAAAAATGTTTGTGATGTTTATGAAAAATGAACTGAAATCATCGTTAAAATTCATGGAATCGGAGTTGAATATCTCCAAAACATCGATTTGTCGCATTTTAACTGATCATTTGGGCTTACGAAAGGTCTGTGCACGTTTCACTCCACACAAGTTAACTGAGAACGAGGACCAAAAATTGCTCAGCATTCAACATTCGAAACGTGGTGTTTCTAATATGAACCTGAAACTAAGCGTCAAGGTGCGGAATGGAAGGCTCCAGACGAGCCACCACTCAAAAATCGCGTTTGGAAAAGTAAAAAATCAGGTCGATACTCATTTGTTTTTACGATTCCAAAAGAATAGTTTACAAGGAGTTTATGCCAACGGGCCTAACCGTCAATGCAATTTTCCATCTTGGCGTTTTGAAGAGTTTGTTGCATTGCATTCGTCGAATTCGCCTTGTGTATCGCGAAGGAGGAAGCTGGCGCTTATTGCATGATAATGCACCATCTCATCGATCCACTCTTGTGACTGATTTTTTGACTAGAAATCGCATTTTATTCATCAATCACTCACCGGATTTACTTGATATGGCTCCCTGTGATTTGTACCTATTCGGAAAGTTCCGTTTGGCCTTGAAAGGAAAACGTTTTGCGTCCGTAGAGGCAATCCAAAAGGCTTGTGCTAACATCAGCTTGTGCTAGTCAATGACCTGAAACACTCTTTCGAAAAGCTTTTAGATCGCGGAAAACAGCGTATTGAGGCCAGAGGGGACTGTTTTGTCGTTTCTATTTTAGCTCAGTCTTGTTTATTTTGGACTTCATCTTGTATATATGCCATATACAATTGTACAACGCTTCTAAAAATGAATAAGAATCGTTCATAAAAAATCATACCTCTCCTATTGTATGACGCAGAGGCTTGGAATCTCACAACATCCGATGAGGTGTTCCTTGCAGTGTTTGAGAGAAGGATTCTGGGTGGAAGATTTTTGGACCTTTTCACGTTGACGATGGTGTAATGAGCTGTGTGAACTTTATGCCAACATAGACATAACATAGTCACATCAGAAGCGGAAGTTATATTTTTGAGCTCATGCAAGAGTTTTAATACTTAGGCGTAGTACTCAGCATAAATAAAGATCCCTGCTTCTAAATACACGAACGTATTCAGGCAGCGAACAGAGCATACTTTGGGCATATCAAACTTCGGAAGTCTTCATTAATATCAAAGGAAAAAAACTCCAGTTGTATTAAACGATAATAACACCGCTTCTCTCCTACGGCTGTGAAACATAAGTCCTTAAAGTTAATGCCGTGAATTTACTGATATGCTTTGAAAGAAAAATTCTCAGAAAAATATTCGGCCCTATACGATTAGAAGACGGCACAAAATGTAATGCGGTTGATAAAGTCGCAAAGATTACGGTGGTATGCACACGTCCTAAGACTGAGCTCAGCGAAAAAGTGGCCGGAAAAGTATTTGAAGCAAACTCTGAAGGAGCAAGAAGGAGAGGACGACTAAGGCGACGATGGTTGCAGGACGTAGTAGACGATACACGAAGGATGAGAATCTCACAACATACTTGTAGGGCGAAAGCGGGCTGACGAGAAGAATGGAGGCGTATTGTAGAGGAGGCAATGGTCCACCTGGGACTGTAATGCCAATATGATGATCATGATGATACATAACATAATACAATGCATAAAGACGCAGCGCCTCCGTTGGCTTGGACATGCCATTCTATGCTATGCTAGTTTTTTTTTACTTGCTCCCTTCACTCGGGAGCATAGGGCCTCGACAAGACTCATTATATACACAAATTCTCAGCAATTCTCAAAATTACCGTTATATGCAAAGTGAGCGTTTTATTGCGAAATACCATGTTATTTTGCACAGAGTTAGATACGGGTACCGGGTGTTTTTTAAGAGCTTGAGAACTTAAAATGATAAACAGGAATATTGTTGGAATAATTTTTTTTGTTTTTTTTATAAAATGGTGATAATTTCAAGGCATTTATGTTTCAAATATGATATGCGGCGTATGTATGTATGCATGATCGCCGTGGCTCCGAGTTACGTGGCTCACTAGAACAGCCCAATTTTTGACTACCTTTTCCAATAAATCTGAATAATAAATGTAAATGAGCCCAATCAGGACGAGTGTGACGTAAGAGATGACCATTTGGCTTCAATTCTTGTACGAGCTGTATTTTATAGCCATTTAAGTCACATCATTACATAAAATTTTCCAAGTAGTCGAATGGTAAAGGCCAACAAGTTGAGCTTGACGCCGAATCGGTTTCGGTGTCTTTTTCAATTTCTCTTTTCTCTTTTTTTCTCTATGAATTTCGCGAATAGATTTTTTTTTCAAAGTAAATCTCCCCAATTTGGAAGCGCTTCATGATGACTTGTCCAATTTTATTGAACACAGAAGCCCACACAGTTTGCCATTCTCAGCTGTCAAACCATAGTTATCGATATCGATAGTTCTCATGCAGCTAAAAAAACCCTCGAGACAATATTATTGAAGCATAAATAATAAGATCTCTCACGCGATCTTTTGGGCTTGATTATTCCCCATGTTTGAGAAAGTTTCTTATAGATTTTAATCCAACAAAAATATGGAATAAAAATTCTGAAGATTTGAGATTTTATTGTTGTAGTAGCTTACAGGATGCACAAGTAGGATCACAGCACCTACTTAGGCGCGCAAGTTGACGGTCGAGGGCATGGGTGATAATGTGCTCTGAGGTTTTACCGTTCAACCCGCATAAACGGCAGACAGCTCGCAATTTCAGTTTGTGTGAAAATTTGAAGTGAAGCCGACATATACTTTTCGCGATATTCAACAATTAACAAAGGCGCTCGGGCGCTCCAGAGCAGATAGCAAAACTTTAAATGCGTTTTTCTCAAAACTATGTTTTTTGATCTGGTGATCACTTCGTTTATTTAGGAACCAGCATTAACACCGATAACAATGTCAGCCTTGAAATCCAACGTAGAATCTCTCTTGCCAACAAGTGCTACTTTGGACTAAGTAGGCAACTGAGCAGTAAAGTCCTCTCTCGACGAACAAAACTAACACTCTACAAGACTCTCATCATGCCCGTCCTAACGTATGGCGCAGAAGCTTGGACGATGACAACATCCGATGAAGCTACGCTTGGAGTGTTCGAGAGAAAGATTCTGCGTAAGATTTTTGGACCTTTGCACGTTGGCAACGGCGAATATCGCAGACGATGGAACGATGAGCTGTATGAGCTTTACGACGACATAGACATAGCGCAGCGAATAAAGATCCAGCGGCTTCGTTGGCTGGGTCATGTCGTCCGAATGGATACAAACGCTCCGGCTTTGAAAGTATTCGATGCGGTACCAGCTGGTGGTAGCAGAGGAAGAGGAAGGCCTCCTCTGCGTTGAAAAGATCAGGTGGAGAAGGACTTGGCTTCACTTGGTGTGTCCCATTGGCGCCGGTTAGCACGAGAAAGAAACGACTGGCGCGCTTTGTTAAGCTCGGCCAAAATCGCGTAAGCGGTTATCGCGCCAATTAAGAAGAAGAGAAGATCACTGTAACTTAAAAACCGCTTGGTAGATTTCAATAAAATTTCTTTTGCTTTTGAAAAACATAAACAACTCGTGCCTGATTGAAGGATTTTTTTATTTAATTTCGATTTAACAATTACAGGGTGACAAAAAATAAGTGTATACAACATTTTTTAATGAAAAATATTTATTATTGATAGTAGCTCAAAAAAAATTGTGAAATTTCAATAGACAATGTTTGAGTAACATTATATTCAGCCAGTTTCGCAGTGGCCACCTTTAGCACGAATACACAAGCTCAAACGTTTCAAAACATTTTGGGCTATAGGCCGTAGTTCGTCTACCGTTATGCGATCCCACTCTCGACGCAACGCTTGCTTCAGAGACTCTAAAGTTTTGTGGCGTTTTGCACAGGCACTTTCTTCCAAAATCGACCATACGCTGTAATCTAGCGTATTCAGATCCGGTGAGTAGGGTGGCCATTCTTGGGAAGTAATGAAAGAGGGGAAATTGACTTTGCACCACTCTTGGGTTGATTTTGCTCTGTGGGCGGTTTTTGACGATGTTCAACAATAGACGAAGGTCCAGGTGCTTCTGTAGACCAATGATGATGTCGTTTTGATGATTGTGAGTTTGTTCAACGGTAAACAGCTTCTCATCCGTAAAGACGATTTTTTCCAAGTCTATACCTGCGTCCCGTCGTTGGAGCGAGCGACCTCTTTCGAGTCTAAGGTTAGGTTAGGTTGAAACGGTTGTCTTGTGGGACACGTGGGCTCATAGCCCATTGTGATGCCGCGTGGGGGAGCTTTCCCTATTTCTCCTAAAACCATTGTGCGCTTTTCAAAAATTTTAGAAGATCTCCTATTTCTGTGGAACTGAGATCTTCCAATTTGTTAAAAAATTGTTTGCCTAGAATACCAAATCTCCGTCTGGATAGAGCAGGACAATGGCACAGAAGGTGCAAGATGGTCTCCTCCTCTTCCTCATCAAGACAACTTCTACAGAAGTCGTGTGCTTGCACACCCATCCTTTGGGCGTGCCTACCTATTAGGCAATGCCCCGTTATGACTGAAATCAGTGTGCTAAGACTGTGTTTATTTTGGCTTAGCAAAGATGCTGTGCGTTTAGCACTAAGAGTCGGCCACAGTTGATGGGCGATTTTGCAGGTGGCTTCATTGCGCCATCTTTCGTTTGCTTTCCTTACGATTTCTTCAAGGATAAGTAGCTTACATGTTTGTAAGGGAATGGATATGTCATTTTCTATGCATTCATCGGTCAGCTTGGCCGAGTCTCACTAGTTCATCGGCTCTACAGTTACAGATTACAGAATGTCGCGATGGCCAGGAACCCATACTATCCTTAGGCGAAATGACTCTGCCATTTCGTTAAGAGATGTGCGGCATTTCATGGCTACCTTGGAGGTTGTCGACTGCTTTGTGAGGGATTTTATCGCCGCTTGGCTGTCAGTGAAAATGTAGATGTCATTTCCGGATATCGCATCACACTGTACCAGTGTCGCGGCTTTCGTTATTGCCATCAGTTCGGCCTGAAAGACACTACAGTAGTTGGGGAGCCGAAAACTGAAGGAGATCCCCAGATGCTCGGAGTATACACCTCCGCCCACCCTGCCCTCGAGCTTTGAGCCATCTGTGTATACATGGATAGACTCGCCCTGTCTTACATCGTCCCGTTCCCACTCTTCCCTTGAGGGTAGGAGGGTCGTGAACGATGTAATGGCAAGTGTGGGCGGGAGTGCATAGTCCACCAATCCGGGAATCTCCGAAGTGCCAGCCAGGATTTCGCCGTGACCGTAGCTCTTATTTGACCACTTGCTTAGAGTGTTCAGCCTTATTGCCGTGCTGCGCGCGATATATTTTGCCTGCAGATCTACTGGCAGGAAGTTTAATGTCGCATATAATGCTTTCGATGGTGTGGTTGACATCGCGCCAGTTATGAGAACAGATGCTAATCTCTGAACCTTGTCAAGTTTTTTGATGTTCACCCCCTTCTCAAGGGAATTCCACCTTATTACAATGCCATAGTAGGGAATAGGCCTAACCACTGCTGTGTACAGCCAGTGTATCATTCTGGGTTCCAATCCCCATCTCTTTCCAATTAGCCTTCCGCAGGAGTACAACGCCATCGTAGATTTGCGTACTCTATCTGCGACTGTGAGCCCCCAATTTAGCTTCCTATCCAGTACAAGTCCTAGATATTTCGCCTTTTCTGTTACTCTAAGTGGTTTCGAGTCTTACTTTCTTGTTTTCATCTGTGAGCAGCTGGCATTTTTGTAGTTTATAAGGCTTAAGTCCAAGTTTTTTTTTGCTATAAGGTGAACTGATTCACGATTGATGCCTGTCTCACGAACAATTTTCCTAATCGAGACTATAGAATTTCGTTGGACTCTTTTTTTGATGATTTTTCGGTTCTTGAGAGTGTTAACAGTTCGTTTTTTCCTCTTCCAGGACGGTCACCTTCATTACCAAGCTCCTTAAATCGTTTGATTGCACGAGAAACCTATGAACGTACAATTCCAAGCTTCCGTGCTATCTCGCAGTTGCGCGCTCCTAGCTGATGCTGGGCTATAATAGCTGAGCGACTACTTGACATCATTACACAAAGTATTTAAAAAGGGCTGGAACAGAAACGAATACTTGTTTTTGTACTTCAGAACACAGACAACAATCACAAAATAATAGCATTCGCTTAAAAAATTTTACATTCACATTTCACAGAGAAGTTTGTGGAAAGTTATTTTTTGTCACCCTATAATTGTCGGTTTTTTCTCGAAAATCTGAAAAATATTTCCTGAGGCCGCCATTATTATTGAAAGAAGAAAAAGCTTTGATCAAACACAAGATTATCTATGAATAAAACTAATTTCTCTTGTCCGATTGATTTTAGGTAAATCTCCAAGGACTTGTGATGATCACCGAAAGGGACTTCCGGAGAAGCGGGCTCCACATAAACAGCGATAACTTTTACAATTTTCAATTTTTTTTTATGTAATTTTGCTAAAGTCAAGTCGAAACATGATGTATCAATGCTATGTTTTTATTTTTGAAGTTTATAGACTATTTACCCATCAAAGTAGGTTAAACTAATGCATAATAATTTTAAGAATTAATTAGGTACACTCCATAGATATACATAGAGCTACACATACATACATACCTACATACATATTTTGTTTTTTTTTTGTTCTTCTCGCGATTATGTTACAAAGCAAATATTCGTTCATTCAACTTTGGCGTGCGTGCTTTTTCAGTTGTTTGCATTTTCAATTACATCAATGCATATCAACTTGACGTGTCCACATGTGTGTGTATGTATGTAGTACATATTTATGTATATATACATGGAATGTAATGTACGAATGTACGAATGCATCGCTCACAGTTATTAATATTTATAGCCTGTTTATGTGCGCATTATTTTCGCTATTTGGTAACAAATGTTGAATTTTATTGTTTATGTTAATTTTTCTCACGCTTTGTTTGTTCAAAGGTCATTGCTTTTGTATGGAAAAAGAATGCATTAAGCGAAATAGAAATCCAGAAAATATGGATAGGGGGACGGGATAGAATGAAATAAAAAAATTTAAAATTTGAAAAGAAGTTTGTTTGTCAATTAAGGGGTTGGGGGCAGTCAAGGGCCCGAAAACATGAGGATTTTCAATAATTTTTTTTTGCTAATCAACTGCTTTATTTTACAAAATAATAGATAATATAGAAAACTTAGCATTAATACAACATGTTTCGAATTGACTTTAGAAAAAAAAAATAAAAAATAAATAAATAATTGTAAAAGTTATCGCCGTTTGTGTGGAGCCCGTTTCTCCAGAAGTCCCTTACGGTGATCATCACAAGTCCTTGGAGATTAATCTGAAATCAATCGGACAAGATAAATTAGTTTTATTAATAGATAATCTTGTGCCTAATCGAAACTTCTTTTTTCAAAATTAACAATATTACAGCCTCAGGTATATTTTTCAGGTTTTCGCGAAAAAAGCCGACAATTAATTGTTTTAAAAAAATCGAAATTTTTGGAAAAAAATTCTTCGTTGTTTATGTTTTTCAAAAGCAGTATATGAGCCGCGCAGTGCACACATCGATTAACTCCATAAAACGGATAGTTGAGAAACGATTCCTCTAATAATATGAATTCAAATATATAATGTGGAATGCATAATTGCAGATATAACTTTCATCTAACGGTATATAAAATTAATAAGAAAAGAATAGCCAATAAGCAATCGTCAGTAATGTTACAGTTTTTATGTGACTGATGGAGTTAATCGATTTGGCAACTGAAAAAAAGTAATAAAGTTAAATTTAGTCTTTTCATTTTTAAGTTTTCATTACAGAAAAAGTTAGTTATTATACTTTTTTTATCACAGCTTTTCCATAAAAATGAGTGTTGGAAGTTCGGTTATAAAATAATTTTCGTAATTAATTTATAGCAGCTTTATGTTAGCGGCATTATTCTTTGGGATGATTCAGCAATATTATAAATAATGTCTTCTTCATCAGCTGTATAGAGGATTCGTCATTTCGATTTGTTGAAAAGTTCTTATATGTAGTAATCGTGTTGAACGGGAGGAATGAATTTTAGCAGGTCCCTCATGTCTCTGCATTTTTCCTTTGTCACAGTTCTACCTGTAGGATACCATAAAGGCTGATCTATATTTTTCAAACTTTGCGGTCTACCCACTAAAGATTTTTTTATATTAATGGCTTGAATTTCTCTATCTTCCTTGTAGTCACATTTGAATTGTATGAAATAGGGTTTGGACCTTTCTAACGTTATCCAGCGTATTGTAAGCCAATTTACTGGCAGCTCTTGTGACGGTTACTTTTCTGTTAATGATATACTGTTCTAAAGGTTTTGTTGACAAAAAATCTTGGTGAATCATTCGGATTAGATGAAATGGCGCTTTCTTTTTACATGTTTTGATTATATGGTACCAATCATGTGACTCGCATATGACTCAATAATGGCAAAATCTGAGTCATTGGGCAAATAGCTGTGTCGACTTACCAAAAATTTCATGTCAATTGATTCAGCTTTAATTTCCATGCTTTGAACAAGTTTCAATAAACTTAAGATGGTTTTAATATTTCTGTTTTGACCGGTACACGAAACCGAATATGTTATTATTTTTTCGAAGTTTGCAGCGTAAGCCTTTATGTACTGAAACGATTTATATTAGAGTATGGAGTTAATCGAAATGGCTTCTGAAATGAATTACTTATTATTCAGTTGCCAAAAAAATTTGCCGTTTAACAGTGGTAATATTTATTATTCAGGAAAGTTATTATAAATATAAAAGGTTATGACCATACCAAAGGCTTTGACACTTAAATTTAAAATTTGTGAAAAAGTGGAGTTAATCGATTAAATTTTTTGGTTATGTTGGTACACTCTTCATATTTCAATCTGTCAATTCTTTATTTGTTTAAAAGTCATTTAGCAGTGATTGAACCTTATTTGTGGAAGGTTTAAAGGCAAAGAAAATTTATGAATGAGTGTTGAAAGTGTATAAGGACCTTTCGCCATCAATTAGTATATTAGAAAATGGGTTGCTGAATTAAAGGGGTCATATACAGATACAAGGCCGAAAGGAAGCGAATTTTCCATAATTTTTTCCGAGAGAAATTTTGCATTTATTGATTTGAAAATATTGTACTCATATTATGTTGTCTTTTAACTGTATTTAAGACTTAGTATTAGTAAAGATATTTATTTGGAAGGAAGCTACAACTGATCTCCGGGAGCTCCTCTCAAAAAAGACGTTTTGCGGTGGCCACTATATCTCTGAACTGGGTCCTATGAAATTAAAAATTAAAAAACCAAACAGATATCGCATGTGTTGATCGCATTTAAGTTGTTCGTGGTCGTCCTCTTCTTCTGGATCCTTGTGGATTCCATTCTAGGGCCATCTTTGCGATGTCATTGTTGGCCCATTGCCAGGCCCATTTCCTTTCTTTGATATTAGCTGCGATGGGCTTGCACATTGAAATATTTAAAAGATTTTCGTTGGTGATAATTCTTAGCCAAAATATGCGGTGAATAATGCGCAGACATCTGTTGATAAATGTTTGTAGGCTATTGCATATGGTATCTGTGACTTTCCATGTTTCGCACGCATAAAATAACACTGGTTTGATGCTTGTATTTAAAATTCGCAATTTTGTTTTTGTGCTGATATGCCTTGATGACCAGATTCGATTCATCCTGTGGAAAGCGTGGCGAGTTTTGTTTATGCGGGAACTTACATCAGCTTCCGCTCCACCATTTTTTGACACTATGCTGCCAAGGTAGCAGAAGTTTTCGATGTCCTCAATTGTAACCAGCGTGCCACCCACTTCAAGCGTCAATGCGTCCTGGTTTGGAGTTTGGATACGTATAAACTTCGTTTTTTTTGAAGTTGACTCGCAATCCAACTTGGCTTGCATATCGTATTAAGGCAGTAAGTTTAGCGTTTGCATCATCAAGTACAGTGATAAACAGCAGCGGCGACAACACACAACTTTGACGCACACCATTGTGAATACTGAACAGCTCGCTCTTTTTGCCTTTGAAGAGTACACTGCACACAGCTCCCTCATAAAGTTCTTGAATGATGGTGACGATTTTTTCCGGTACTCCATTAGTCCTCAAGGAAGACCAAACTGCGCGCCTGTTCAAGTTGTCAAGAGCGCGCTCAAAATCCACAAAGAGTAGATACAGTGGCGACCGCCATTCTGCTGACTGCTCTATAATTAGACGCAGCGTGTTAATATGATCTACACACGATCTTTTGGGGCGAAAGCCATTATGTTCGGTGCGCAATATGTTGTTGAGAACTGGGGCGATTCTCTCAAGAATGACAAATGCCAAGAACTTTATTACGGCATTTAAAAGAGTTATGCCACGCCAATTTGCACCTTTTCCCATAGTATCTTATAATTTCATCCGAAATGAGAACTGTAAACTCAAAGTTAATGTTATGAAATGAAAAAACGACTAATACAAACACTTGGTAAAATACGTGCCTTCTTATTTTCCTTACATTATCCGAAAAATACTATGCGACCTTAGTATAGAGTTTGGAATGAGATATTAGAGTAATTTTTCTGGTTTTTATTTTTTTTGTCAATTAAAGATGGCGAAGGGAAATTTTATCACCTAGCGACGCAGACCATAGAAGTACATCACTTAAATTCATTTATAAGTCAATTTAGTTCATATGCTTTATTTCAGTTAGCACAAGTCGCGGTACGAGCCTAACTTCTTATCGAAAGTTATGAATAATGAGGCTTAACTAAAAATTCGGCGAGAATAGTAGAACTTTAGATGAAGGAATGCTGTGTACATAAAAAAGTAAAAAAAAAAATGTATATGATATTCAAATAAACAGCGTTACCAATAGAATGATACATAACTAACATACATGCCCAAAGGAATAAGTCCAAATCCATTAGTTTACTTAGCAGAAAATTACAATTTCCATCCGGGCATCTTTCAGCATTCTTATTTAGTACCACCACATTTATTTATTCCCGAACGAAGTGAAGGCCAGCAATTCATTTACCGCGTGAGTTGGCAAACATTGGAACGTTTACCACACAAGTAAAGCTGCCAGCAGAAAGGGGATCATTAGAGCACAGGCGACGGACCATTCGTCTCTCGAACACTCAATTTGCACTCCCAACATACACAACTAACTACTGTTGCTGGGACGAGTCCAATGTGACCAACGAAGTCATCTGCCGAAGTTAATTCAAAAAAGAAGAAGAATACAAAAAAAAAACAAAAAAAAAAAAATAACAGAAAAAAGGCAAAAAATGTATTTCAAACATGCCCAAGCAGCCATAGAATAAAGTACAGGCAAACAAGGCACACTGCATTGGCTCATTAGAAAGTGAACGGCGCACGAAATGGCATAAAGGGGGCATAAACAGCTGTGGTTGTGCGACAGCAAAGTTCGTTTGTTGTTGAAGTGTGCCGGAGAGGAAACGACTGTAAACGATTTGTTGCTTTTTTATTATCACCATTTCGCTACACATTTTTGCTTGTTTTTGTTCCAATTTGTTGTTTTTAGCGAAATTCTGCGGTGTTCTGCCTCTGCCTCTGCCTCATTCAGTTGCGACCGATTTGCGTCAATGTGTTTGTATGCCAAAAGCAACTCGTTGTTGAGCGTGCGCGAGTATTTGGGTTGTGCTTATTTTGTTGTTGCTATTTGTCTCAAACAATTTGTGCGAGTAACGAGTTCGACTGGTTTTTGCCTTTTGTTTTTGTTTGCTGTTTGAGTTTTTTGTCTTTTTTTTTTGCTTTGTGTAGTGTGAGAGAAAAAAGTATCTATAACTAGTTTTTAACCTTGAACTTGAAATATATTCTGCCTCTGTCGCTGCCTCTTCTGTCGTTTACGCCACAGCGCTGCCACTGCACACACACATACACACATTTGTATGAATATTTCATATTTCAGCAGCTGTACTCTGAGGTACTCTCTATTCGCAGTATTTATTGTTGGTCTTGCCGGTGGTGATGCCGGTGGTTTCAAGTACCTCACGGCTGTTGGTGGTTAGTTTGTTGTTTGTTTCTCTAGTTGGATAGGCTCTTTTTTGCGCTGACTTTGCTTTGGCTTCAACTTTGCTTAGCCATTAACTTCGGCTGTGGTGTTTTTCGCTTGGAATCTCTTCATTTTTATGCCATGCTCATATTTTGTTACCATCTCTGCTGTGTTTGTTGCTTGCTTTATTCAATTCACACTTTTCCAATTGTTCGCATTACAAACAAGTCTATCTTACAAATATAATATGCACATATGTATGTATATAATTTCTCACACAATTGATTCTTCGCCATATATGTATGTGTGTATAGGTATAGCCATATGTACAATGTGCATGCCATATTTAATTTCAATTCAATTTCAATTTAATTTATTTTCTAATTTCAGACCAGTTGACGAGTATTTCCGTATTCTGCGTTCTAACATTTCCACCATTGACTTTTACGCTGGTTTGCTCCAAAAACAATTTATTATGTTTTTAAAAAATTTTGTGCATGCCGAAGTAGTGGTAGTAGGCTTTCCATTGAAACCGGGGGGCGGAAATGGAACTTTAAAATAATAAAGAATAAGCCTTTTCTTATGCCTCAAACAAAATACTGACGGATATATGGAAGTTCAAGTGTGCAGTTCACGTGCGATGATGCCAAGGATGGCTAAATCGGCTCCTCTCATAATTCCGAGCATTTTGGTTTTAATGCTGTTACATACTGCCGTTATATGATCAAAATTATAATACTCTTGGAGAAAAGAGCGCGTTTACAGAAACAAAAATGTTTCGTTTAACGCACGAAGTTTCGTACTTGTATAACCAATGAAAAAGGGTCTCTGTCTGTGCTTAGCTTTCGTTTCAGTAAAGATACATTAAACAAGTAACAACAGGTTTGCAATTCTCATTTTTTTTATTGATTTGGTCTCCAGATTGTCGAATTTTGATTATAGATTTTCCTATTCTAGAGACCAAAATCGAAGAAAGAATACATTGTGTTTGTGGTTTTTACTCTGTGTTCATACATTTAACAACACGTGTTGAATCGTACATATGTATGTGCATACATATATTACTTTTATTGTTCTGATTTTTTTGTTGATTGATGATTGATGTTTTGTTTGGTTTGTTTTTTTTTTTGTTTATTTTTTTTTTGTGAAGCGTCTAAAGGTGAATAGCTATGAAATCGATGAGCATGTAAAAGGTGGCGCAAAATTAATCACCGCATCTGAAGATTAATAAATATTTGGCATTTGTCAACTTGCCAGCTGCAGTATACAAACAGACAAGCAATGGAGCACGCAAAAATCAAAATAAAGATTTGATTTATTTAGATTTATTTTATATTTTTTGTTTAAGCAAAATTGCATTATTAATAAAATTAAAAATAAAAGATTCTCGTCACTCAAAACAACTTTTTTTTTTATTTAGTAAAAAAGTTAGTTAAAAGCAAATTACTTTGCTTGTAGGAGGAAGCATATTGAGGCGCTGACTACCAAAGACCTTATGGAATTGCAGTTTGCTTTACCGCCAGAAGATTTTAATGTGCTTTTAACAGGCGAGGAGGTAACAGACGGGGAGGTAACTACAACCTTCTGGTGTAGTTAACATAAAGAGATGCTGAAAGCATGGGAACTCTTCATCATACATTAAAAAGGATCACCGAAAAAAAGGATGGCGAAACGTGAAACGGATTTTTTTTATTTATTTTTGTCTGGTTATTTTAATTTTAATTTTTTATTTTGATTTGGTAATGTCAAACTAATCGGTTGAGCTATCCGATGAGATGATGTTGTTTCCAGCACGACGGTCTATTATTGCGTGTCTGCAAGTTTTGTATTTTGCTAAAAAATTAAATTCGCTCATAAAAGTCGAAGTACTTTTTAAAATTATGTTTTATATATAAACATTTTTTTTATTCATTCATATATTTATTTTTATTTCTGAATTTTTATTTTTTGTTTTATTTATTTTATTTTTATTTTTATTATGAACAAATTTTATTTGTAATCTATCAGTTGACAATCAGCAAATTTTTTAAATATAAGAATTATGACAGGATTGATTGCGCTCCATTGAGACTAATCAATATATTGTAAAACAGTTGTATTATGTGTGTAATTATGTTTCCTCAAATCTGTTTGGGAGATCCAAAATATGAATTTTTTTAAGGCGTTTGACATCCATGCTATTGTGTAGAAAATTTCTTGCTAGTAAATTTTCATGATACGACAGTCTGTTTAGGTATCTTCGAGAGGCTTTGGTGATTTCATTTCTAACATAAGGTACATTTAAGTCTTTGTGAATTTCGAAGTTAGTTATATACAAGGAGCAGCTTCGTAAAGTCATAGCCTGGTATGTTTACAGCGAGATTCCAGAGAAGGGGTGAAAGTACTCCGCCTTGAGGGGTGCCTTTGACGGCGTACATTCTCATGCGGCTTAACCCAAGCTCTGCAGTGATTATTCTACTTTGGAGCATTTATTCGATCATCTTTCGGATGAAGTAATTAATACCCAGTTTGGCAATTTCAGACAAAATAGCGTTGGGTTCAATATTATTGAAAGCACCTTCTATGTCCATAAATGCGACAAGAGAGTACTCCTTATTGTGAAGGGAAGTTTCCACTGTTTGCACCAGTGAATGAAGTGCCGTTTCAGTCGATTTCCCTTTAGTGTAGGCATGTTGTGCCTCTGAGATCAACTTAGTATCAAGTTGGGTTTTGATTTGCTCATCTAAGACTTTTTCAAAAGCTTTTAAGCAAAAAGAGGTTAGGCTAATGGGCCTGAAGTCGTTTGGTTTACAGTGTGAAGGCTTCCCCGTTTTCGGAATGAATACTACCTTCGATTTCTTCCAAATTGTCGGAAGATAAGACAGATTTAAACACTTGTTAAAGATCCTGGTTAACCAAGGCAGTAGAATTTCTAGTATTGTATTCATATACATATTTATTTTTATTTCTGAATTGTTATTTTTATTTTTATTTGTATTTATGTATAATATTTTGTATAGTCATTTAATTATTTTTATTTATTTATTTCTTATATATTTACTTTTATCTTTTTTTATTTTTTTATAATTTATTTATTTACAAATTTATTTTTATTTTATTTTTTCCTTTAATTATTTTTTCTTACTTTAATTTTTTATTTTGTATTTATTCATTTATATATATTTTTTTTAAATAAATTTTTTATATAAAAAATTTTTTTTTAGCTCCTTTAATTTATTCAATTATACATTAATTTTTCTTTCTGAATTTTTATTTTTTTATTGTATTTATTTACTTATATATGTATTTACTTTTATTTTTTATTTATTTTTTTATTATCATTTTTTTTATTTAATTTTGTTTTTTCCTTTTATTTGTACTTATATATTAATTTTTATTTCTTAACCGTTATTTTTATTTTTATTTTATTTTTATTTTTATTTGTATTTATATGTAATATATTGTTTCTTATTTATTTATTTACTTCTATCTTTTTTAATTATTTTTATAATTTATTTATTTACATATTTATTCTTTTTTCTTATTGTAATTTTTTTCCTTTAATTTTTTTTCTGACTTTAATTTTTCATTTTTTTATTATTTATTTAATCCCCTGTCGCATTTTCAACAACACCAAAACAACCAACCCTAGACAGCTCTTTGTTAAAGAAGAATTTTTATATTTATAAAAAAAACTATTTTCTACAAAAAAAAAAAAATTTCATAATAACAATATGTTTTTTTTTAATTTTTGGTGGTTTCCATTGCAGATTGTTTGATTTTGTCCTATGTTCAATTCCTTAAAAATATTGATGCATACATACACCCCGCGTCAAAATGGTAGCACATCAAAGTTTTTACTGATTTTTGTTTATTTATTAAAAAATTGGAATAAAGTGAATAACTGGCGCTACATTCTTTTTAGGTTTTTGCCCGTACTCCTCATCCTATTTTTGGTGTGAGTCTTGATATTTTCTAAAAATGGAAAAACCTACACTTTTACGCCACCTCCGAACCACAGAAGATTTTTATGAGGAGCTTTTTCATGGCAGAAATACACCCGGAGGTTTGCCATTGCTTGTCCAGGAGCGACCGGTAATAGAAAACAAATTGTTTCCATTATTCGAATCTACGCACCTCTGAATGGTAGTCCTGCACCAACCCATTCGGTTATGGCGGCCTCCATTTAAAAGTATAGCTTTTGTATAAAAGTATTGCTTATTACCTAACAAAAACTATATAAACTCTGTTGTCAGAGTTTTACGCCAAAATTATTCCACGGGCTTTAATTGGAATTTCTAGAAAGATTTTTTTTATGTAATGGTTTTTTTAATCTTATACAAAAATTTGAAAAAATCCACAACTTTTCATCCAAATTCCTCGAGCTTTAATTAGAATTTCCAGACAGATTTTTTTTATAAAATTGGTTTTTTAGATCTTATAAAAAAAGTTGAAAAATCCCCACAAGAATTTCCAGAGAGATTTTTTTATATAATCAGTTTTTAAAATTTTATATAAAAATTAGGAAAATTCCACATCGTTTTCCTACAAATTCTACGAGCTTTAGTTAGAATTTCCAGAGAAATTCTTTTTTATATAATTCATTTTTTTTTTATTTTATACTAAAATTAGAAAAATTTCATACTAAAATTAGAAAAATTCCCCATAATTTTTAACTCAGTTCCAGGGCTTTATTAAAATCTCTAGAAAGGTTCTTAGTATACAGCTTTATGACTTATTAAACTTTACTAATTTGAAGCTCGTTAATTTTTTGTAATTTGTTTCCTTATAAATTTTTCCAAGTAATGAATGTAGGATTTTTTTTATATGGAGAAAATGTCCAGCATTGTTGGAACTTTTTTTATCAAGGGAATTTTTCAGTAACTTTAAACTTGCACTTTATTATATTAAAAATTAATAAGTTATGAAACTGCATACCAAACATCTTTCTAGAATTTCTACGTAAAGCCGTGGAATTGGAATCAAAAATTCTGTGAATATTTTTTTAATAAATTTTGCATAAAATTTGGAAAAATTTATAACTTTTAACTAGACTTTAGCTTTAAAATTCACACAAAATCTTAAAAATAATAAATTTTTTTATCAAGCGATTCTGTAACGAATTGTTTTCATTTTGAAAATACTACGCGCTCGTGCGCTGAGATGTTTACTTTTGTATTTCACTACGAAGTACTAAAGCATTTGATTCCATCTACTGATAACAATTCAATATGTCAAATATGCACATTAATTTTAATTAATTCAAAGTACTTTAATCTCTGTTTTTTTTTTGTCGTTGCAGTTTTTATTTTCAAATTCCACGAGCAATGCCCCGTTTCAAGGCTACAGTGAGGCCCATAAAAAGGCTGGAAAATAAACAGCAATGCGAATAGAAATTCTGAGAAAATTACTGAAAGTCTTGCCAGTGAATAACAAACGGTTGTTGCCTGGTTTTGATTGCATTCACTCTACGACTTTGCGCAGGTTATCTGTCAATCTTAGTGCGATATTTATTTGCTTATTGTACTTTTTTTACTTCAATAGCTGCCGTTTGCCTTTTTGCATCTGTACAAATGATCTAATGAAATTTGCTGTCACACACAAAAGAGAGAAAAAAAACAAGAGCAACAAAATAGTTTCATTTAGCTGCTGCTATTAAAATTTTAATTATTTGCCAGGCACCTAGCAACAAACTTTACATTCATTCTGGGCATGCAAGTGGCTAAGTGCTTTGAAAATTGCTAATTTGCTCATTGATTGTCATAAAGTATTTAAGTAAGCAAAAATCTGTAGCTGTGTGATTACGTGAGTAAATAGTCGGACGAGGGTGTTTGCATAAACGTTTTTACTTAAAATGCAAAACTTTTTTTATTATGCGCGTTGAACGGAAATTGTTTGAGTTTTGGATGCAAATGAAAATTCTGAATGCTTACATTAAAAAATATAGGTTTGGAAATAGAATTTTTCAACAAAAAAAATAAAATCAAGAAAAATGAAAATTATGAATAGATACTATTATAAAAATATAGGTGTAGAAAGAGAATTTTTGAAAAAAAGCAAAAAACACAAAAAAAAAATGTTTGAACTAAAATAACATATTTAATTACATACATAAATAACAAAATTTTAAAAATAAATTTCTCATTTTGGCAAGGAAAGACTGCTTCACGCTATTTATTAAAGATAAAATTGCGAAAGTTGTATGACAAAAGGCTTCTTGTTCAATAAATAAAGTAAAAGCCAAATTATGTTTTCATTATATAAAATATCTTACTCCCTGCAATTTTGGTAATTATTTCAATAATTTCAAGGCGAATCTATTAAAGGTGGTATCAATAAATCAGCTGATTGGTTTTTTTTCTTTCGCCGTGTCTATGTGGCTGTCAGTCCAGAATGAAACAAGGCGAATTAATTTTTTGTTTTCTACTTTCCCAATATTTTGCTTTGACAATCAAACGTACAAGAAATTGTTGTTGGTCTAGTGCCACCACCTTTAATGAATGCGCCTTGACTAATTTAAAACATTTTCGTCATAAAAATTGTTCTTTTGGCAAATCAGCTCATGCATTATTCAGGAATAAAAATACCCATTAATGAAGTCTGTAAAATTTAATAAAGCACACGTGTTTGTTGTGTTGTTTATTGTTGCAGTTGTTGCTATTTAACTGCTTTTCGTTATTTCACCGATCTAATCCAGTTTTGGGTCATTCGTATAAATTTATTCCATCCCCAGTCTCAGCAATATTCGATGCGCTACCTGTTGGCGTTAGTAGATGAAGGGGAAGTAATGCCTCTTTTGCATTGGAGAGCGCAAAATGAGAGAAATTTGTTTTCACTTGGTACTTCTAAATGGTGCCATTTGTCATGAGAAACTCTTTTTTTCTCACTGACATGTGAAATCATCCAAAATCGCTTAAATGATTATTGTGTCAACAAAGAAGAAGAAGATTCTATGAATCGATCGCTCTGTTATAGCCGAGTACACAACCCGAGTAGAAGGCTGCACTTCTATATCGTTTAATATTTAGTATTCATTCGGGCACTTGTACATATAGAAGTATGCACTCAATTACATACACATTTGAATAAGAAAAAACACAGAGTTAAAGGTTTAACTAAATATGAATAACCTTCAATGCTCTTCAAGGGCTTAAATAGTAATGGTAGTTTAATACTGTTTTTGTAGAAAATAAAATATTATAACAGAATTTCCAGCAGGTTTCAGAAAGCGACATTCAACCGTAGATAACATATATGTATGTATATCCTAGCAGCAATAGTCCATATTAAGTTTAGGGAGAAGAAAGAAGTTTACGCGTTTTTTGTGGACTTTAAAGCCGCATGATCTAAATAATAAATACATCACAATTTACGATTGCTTACTATTTTGTTAAATTCTCATAATTTTTTATAGATATGAAGAAAATGTGCAGCTCAATCAGGGGAAAACATTATCAAAATTCAATGAGAGTTTTGAGCCAGTTTAAACTTGGGCTTCACTAGACTATACTAAATTGAGTAGTCTACAAAGCTGCGTACCCAATTTTTTTTTTGAATTTCGATTAAAAAATTTGTTTATTTTTATTTTTGATACAATTTTTGTTTTGAATTTGAAGAAATCTTGTAATATACAAAGTTGTAAATATTTCATTTATATGATATGTGTTGTAGGATGAACTATATTTTTATAAAAACTGAATTAAAATTAAAAAAAGAAATTACTGTAATTAAAACCCCATTTGTGGTACAAAATCAAGCTGCCCACCACAAGTAGTCGAAATATGGTGTAATTATTATTTTGACCATGAGTGTAGGTACTTCTACTCTTGTCCATACATACATACAAATATTTGCATATGAGCTGCGGACGAATGCACTCAAAATTTCTTTTGTGCTTTTTCACACTTTTTTATCTTTTTTCAGTTATTTTTTAGTGACTTATCTGTTGCTCACATTTTGCGCTGTTGTAGGTACAGCTGTGGATGTGTTGGTAAATAAAAGTGTAGATGCATATTTGGGTGTTTTAGTGCGAGAGTTAGCCATTAATTTTTAAGGGAATGCATCGCATGAATCAAAATAATTGTTTTTATTTTTCTAATAGTTGCGGAAAATGTCTCTAAATAAAATATGTTAGCCGGTCGTGAATTTCCACTCAACAAATCATTCCCATAAATTACTATACAATGTGAAAATAAAATTTCCCACATTTTTTTTTTTGTGTTTTATTGCAATTTATGGGAATCGATTACATGGAATTCGCGATAAGGCTGTATATATTTTTTAAATTTTTATTTCTAGTCTTTTACACAAAAATGTTGTTGTCAAACAAATAAATTTTAGCGATGTGAAATGGAATTTTATTAATCTGAATTTCAAGCTTCGTTTAGCGATTTAAGTGAGCAGTGGCTTTTATGTGCATTGACTTTTTAGTTGGCAACACTATTTGCAATGGTAACTGTTTTGACAATTACTGACATGCAATTATTTTTAGTTGAGTAATTTTTATGGTAACTGGTGCCTTTTTCATGTGTTTTATTAAATTTTTTTTAAACGTGTGCCTATAAAAAAGACCTTTGCAGGTAAATTTCCCTATAACACCTTTATCTTTTCTGGCTTTACCTCTCAAGCAATTTCTCCTCATAAACATATCATCTGCCGTTCGAAGACGGCGAAAAATGGTAGGTCCCTCCATTTTTGCAAAAACATCAAGACGCACACCACAAATAGGAGAAGAAGCTCGGCCAAACACCCACCTACGGTTTACTAAATGGCTCGATCTATGTTAGAACGCTATGGAAAATACTAAAAATTTGCTTCAGAAATGTAGAATCACCTCCTGTAACGATTAAAGCTTGCAAGAATAATAAATTGGTGTAGCCATCTATCAAATACAGCTCCATACAGTCGGAAATGAGCTAAAAACTTGGGTGCATCGTATCGGCTACTACAATACCAGCTGTGGAAGTGATTGCCGCGAAATAATGCTCTATAATTAATCGCAATTTCTAATTGAAAAAAGGCCTTAGTTTTTTACTTGAAGCTATTTACAGTTACAGACGTTAGATGACCCACCCTGTATATGCATATTTTTTTCTATAAATCTTTCTTTAAACATAATGGGTCTAGGTAGAATATAAGTAGGATAGTAAAAACACTTTGGCTAGGTTTACATTGCTAAATACATCCAAACACGAAAACCCGCTGCGGGTTAAAAATTGTCACTGAATTTAACTGGTGATATCTACAAAAAACGTTTGTTTTATAACCTATTGCGACACGAAAATCACAATCATCTTTTGCTAGTTTGCTTGCACCATAATAATTTCTTTAGTTCCACCTAAATTAGTACTGATGATCGTCTTCTAGTGGTCCAAGTTTCCGATTAAGTAGCACAAATTTCATCTGTTCGAGTCTGATGCCATAATTCCATTCTATTGTACTTTTTTTCAATTTCAAACGTTTATTCACAAAAAATGGTTACAAATTTAATCTTCAAAATAATAGCCATCGCTAGCGACACACTTTTCCTATCTCTCAGGCAATTTGTGGATGCCGCGCCCAAAAAATTGGCCGTCTTTGGGCGCAAACCAATCATTGAGCCATTTTGTGGCTTTTTCGTGAGAATTGAAGCGCTGCTCGTACATCTCCACCAATTCCCGTGTCGCTCTTGTTCGATGTGGCAGCGCAGGCGCATTGTCATCAAGAAAAATTACTTTGAGACGCCGATCTGCATATTCTGGGCATTTTCGGTGCATAGCGCTGTTCAAACTGGCCAATTGTCGTTGGTAGCGTGCACCGTCAACTGTTTCACTTGGTTTTAATAGCTCGTATCAAATCATACCACGCTCTTCCCTGAAAACACACAGCATTGTCTTGCGGCCGAAGCGATGTGTTTGGCTTGTGGGCGGGCGGACCATACGATCATTTACGCTTGGGATTGGAAAACACCCATTTTTCATCACCTGTAACGATTCGATGCGAAAAAGACTTCCTTTTGAACCGGAAGCGCAGCATTTCACAAGTGGTTTTACGATATCCGCAAATCGTAGCTTGAAGGCACGAAATTCGACATTTTTAAGAGCGACAAAAATGCATTGTTATATGAAACATAACAAACAATGACCTGAATATTGTTGACAATTGGGAAGGTTTAAAAATACTCCTAGCGACATCCATGGACTAATAGCTGAAAGTCATAGGTATATACATGGTATGTACCTCGATTATTTCTAAAGAATGCATACCTTTGTTTCGCATCGACCTCCTAAAAACGCTCAAATTCTAATGGCAATAAAAGTATATGCAATGCCCTTATAAATGCGTATAATGGCTATAAATATTATTAATTGAATAAACGTTTCATTATTTGCAAATTTATAGACATTTGTGCATAAAAGTATGTACGAGTATAAGTATAGGTGCATGTGTGTGTAAATACGAAAGTTCTTACGTCAATTCTAAGGCAAAATAAGTTCTTTGTTCTGTACCTCATATAAAAATAGGCGAAATTGCATTTCAGTTACATACATACATACATACATACGAACCTATATACATACATATGTACATACGTAAGTGCATATATGCATATAGTTACGAGTATATACATACGTACGTACACACTTTTTGCTTTGATTTGATTTCAAAAGTGCACACAAAAGTGCTATTATTCTCAGCCGCAATACCTGCAAACTTACAATTGCATAGGTGTGTATGTAGAACAGCTCGATTCTATAGCAGAAAACAATGTTTGCAAGTATGTACATATTTACCACATTCGTTTTCGAAGATGTGCATTTGGGTTGTGTGTTTAAATATAACATCTAATACACACACGCACACACACACACACAAGTAAGTGTACCTTTTCAATTAATATGCCATATTTGTACAAATAAAAATTAAATGCAAATATATGCGCGTGCAATATACGAGCGAGTGTGTATGTATGTATTGGGCTATATACGCATATGGATGGATGCCCATACGTGTGCAGTAAATTCACTCGTTACTGGTGATGCGCTTTTAAGCTGATTTACTTACTTACTTACTGGTGTATACACACCTTCGTACTTTCTCACTTATATAAGTACGTATGAAGGTACGTGCATATGCACACACACAAAAGATTGCTCACTTATACTACGTGATACGTCAGGGCTTGCTTGTGCAACCATCTGGTAATTTAAGCCAAACAGTAGAACTCAATATTCTCTATACAAACTTGCTGTGATATTTAATCTCGATATTGGGTACATATGCACGTGCTTATGTACGAAAAGGCCTAAGGTGTTGCGTTTCAAGCTTATGAAGCGCTTTACTAAGGCATACTAGTACATATTTACATAAACATATGAATACGAAAGGAAGTCTACACAGAATTCCTATGCCTACAGAATTCCTATTTCCTCTGCTTATATTTGTACTTACTCGTGTCAAAGGTGGGTCTTCTGCTGGTCTCTTTTGAAATCACATGATATTTCCCCACTAACAGTTATTTCGCGCTCAAAAGAGTACCAACTCAATTTCATATCTCCGCTACACGAAATAGATCGCTCTCCGCTTGAATAACGTTTTAAAATATTGAAAATTTACTTTCAATATGTGTATGTATGTAACTGTCGAAATGTGCGGTTGTTGAAACGATGTTCCTCGTGTGAGATGCATTTTCATCGTGATATTAATGTAGGCGTAATTAACAAAATTGCTGCACCTGATGATCGAAAAATCCGAACTTGAATGTCGAAAAGCGCTTGCAAACATCGTGCCAGAGTTTGACCTTGATTTTCGAGTGTTGGCATTATTTGCAAATTTTTAATTTTTTGTTCTTAATAATGCTGCTGCTAGCCCCATTTCGACTCCAATAGACCACTTAACGCAATTACTGTTCTTAAGTTGACGACAAGAACTTAAACGATCACTAGTTTCTGAAAACAACAAGCGACGATTTACGCAATAAGTTCGTTTTTATAACCAGACCCCGTTCGATTTGTTTGCAGCTTGTGGTTGGAGATTGATATTGATGATTTGATAATCCACAAATGATATTAAGCCTTAACCTATTCAGAACCAAGCAATAAGAAAAGTTTAAACGAATAGTTTCATGGGAGCAATACCTGGGAGCAAGTGAATGTAAAAATCACAAATTTACAGGATATCGCAAAAGCGCTTTCTTGCCAATACATTTTGGTTCTGCATAGCAATAAATATTTGGACTAAAATAAAATAAAAAAATGCACTTGTCAATCCATATCTAATCGCATGCAATCACATACATACAAACGTGAATATTGCACCTAAGCGCAGAAATTAATTTTTCTTTAAATAGAATAATCATTTTATTTATTTATACTTGTGAATTCTTGTATGTTTGTGCGAATGCAGAACTAAGCCAATTGTCGGAACGAATTACTAGGAGCGAACGCGCGATTTAATTTTTATTGCGATTTGGCGTTGAAAGGCATCGGCTGTGCTTTGGAATTTTATATGAACGTTAGGTAAGGAATTTCACATACATGTGCATATGTATATACATATAAATACATATGTACATATGCAAGTTGCAGCGGCCGTAAGAAAAGCGCAGTGTCTGCAAACCGACATATTTAAAATCCATAATATTTTTACTTCGCCTTAGGAATGCCCGAATACTTGACTGAAAACTGTTGAAGAAAAACGTTTAAATAAACAAAATACCTAATTTTTCCTCATAAGTTAATTACTTAATGCTTTGTGTACCAACATTCATATGTATATTGTTGTTATTGTTTACCCATTGTTTGCATTTGGAATGAATTGTCGATTGAAATTAACGCTATTTGCATATTCGTCCAGAAATAATAGCAAAGATTATGAAAATCGAAAAATTCCACAAATTCAAGAGCCATACATACATATGGACATGCATGTATGTATGTGTATGTATAGGCACACTTATGAGTGCATGTAGATAAGTGAGTGAATACAAACCAAGCAGTGAAAAACCATGCATAAACTAACATTTGTTCGAAAAAGCGCTACTGAGTAGTTTTAGAGTAACTCCAATTGTACCAGTTGCAAAGTGACCAATTGAAGGCATTAGGACAATAGCAAAACACGCTTTCTTCTTTTACAATAAAGCAGGCGCTCACAATCAAATGGATGCAGTGCTAGTTTGCACTATTGATAATGCGAGGCGGTTTGAGAAATATCAATTTTAGTTTTTGTTTTTAATAAATAATTATTTGCGATATATTGCGAGCCATCTTTTTACTGGCAAATCTGTCCAATAAACAAATCAGCTGTTCACTAATCCGCGTAACAAGCGCCACTATCCAAGAGGCTAATTGGTCATGAGGAGATGAAGCTACAGGCGTAACTGCTAAGCTACTGTGGCCGCAAATAAATAAGAAAAAGGCACTGCTTAGCCTCTCAAGAGGGGATATCTCGAAGGCCATGGCTTGTATTGCTGGAAGGGAGTCGTCCCGTCTTGCTTGGGCAGTAATTCGAAGTAATCCGATAAACGCCGTAGTCTGTCTAAGCTATAAGATAAGGGAGAATTTAAATAAGGGACAACGTGTAATTGTATAACAAAACGGACCAGAAGCTGATACCTGCCGTCCCCAACGTGCAAAGGTCCAAAAATCTTCCGCAGAATCTTTCTCTCAAACAGTCGAAAGGACGCCTCATCGGATGTTGTCATCGTCTAAGCTTCAGCGCCATACTTTAGGGCGGGCATGATGATAGCCGTATAAAGTGTTAGTTTTGTTCGTCGAGAGGGGACTTAACTTCCCAATCGCCTACTTAGTCCAACGTAGCATTTGTTGGTAAAAGATTCTACGTTGGATTTCAAGGCTGACATTGTTACCGGTGTTAATGTTGGTTTCTAAATAAACTTTGAAACCTCGAAATCAATCTGAGCGCTACCATCAGAATTGCAAGTAACATCTCTGAGCCGTTCGATACCAAACGAGGTTTCAGACAAGGCAGTTCTGTATCCTGTGGATATATTAACACGTTCACGCCGGCGCGTACCACCGGTGGCTCGCACAAGATTGCTTCATGAGGCGGCGTGTACCAGCGGTGGCCCGCACAAGATTGCTTCACAGGACGGCGTGTACCACCAATGGTACTTTATTAGACGGTACCTATGAGATGAGAAGCCATAAACGACTACCCTTATGAAAAAATTTCGTTTTATATAACCTGCAATCGCTTCCGATAGAGCGAAAAGATGTAAACGTTGCCGTCTGTGGGCGAAGACCATGAATAACAGCGCCGGTGGGAACGTGTTAAACTCTTACCGGAAAAATCGTTCGCGCTGCCGAGCTAAACCGCACTGGTACCTCCTCGATTCCTCAAGAGTCCCATGATACCAGCATATGCCGACGACATCGACAATATCGTCAAAACCAACCCGCGTTGTACGCTCGACATACTTCAGTTTAAAGAGAAAAGCGAGAAATGTGGGTCTTACGGTGAATCAGAGTAAAACAAAGTATCTGCTGGCAACACACAAGGAGTCTTCCCGTCTTGGGCAGTAATTCGATGTTGTTAAGGACTTTGTCTATATTGAGACCAGCATCCACAACAAAAATGCCGTTAGCTTGAGGGTCAAGCGGAGAATAACTCTTGCGAACAGGTTTTACTTTGGGCCCAGTAAGCAGTTGAGAAGTAGAGCACTCTATCGAAGCACCAAACTGACACTAATCAAAACGCTCAGCATTCCGGTCCTGCTTTATGGCGCAGAAGGATGGACGATATCAACAGCAAATGAGAAAGTTTTGGGAGTCTTCGAGAGAAAAATTCTCCGTATTATCTTTTCGTCCGTTTTTCCTTTGTTAAGCAATATTGCGTGCGGTGGAACAGGGAACCGCATGAGCTATATAGGCACATGTACACAGTTAAGCGTGTAAAAATAAAGCAGCTAAGCTGGCTTGGCCAGGTCACCCGTATAAAAGAAGACGCTCCAGCAAGGCGACACGGTAAAACAAAAAGGAAGACTTTGAAGGGGAAGGCCATATGAACGGAGCCGCTCCGGCAGGGCGAATTTATGACATGGTACCCCAAAAAGGATGGCGGTGAAGGCGAAAGCTACATCTTCATTGGAAGTACCACATCTTCGTTGGAAGTACCACATCTTCGTTGGAGGGACCCCATCTTCGTTTGAGGTACCACATCTTCTTTGCTGTAAAACCTGTCAGCACTCAGAGCTTCTAACTGGCACCAGGAAGCGCAGGCCAAAAACAGCTGGTGCGCAATTTTAGATCCGGTCAAAACCGACACACGGTTCTAGCACCACATAAGTAAGTAGGTAAGTAAGATATTTTTGAACCTTTCACTTAACAATTTTTAATTACTTCCGCAACTATACCGAAACTGGTGATTTTCGTTACAAATTGGACTAGTACGTTTTGTTATTTTTGAACCGTTCATTTATCAATTTTTAATTACTTCCTCAACTAGACCGAAACTGATGATTTTAGTCACAAATTGGACTAGTACGTTTTGTCCCTATTACGGACTAGTTCACTAAATGGCATGCATTGATTGTTTACTTAAAAAAAAAGGTTGAAAAATTTACACTTCCAAGACAGCGCCATAGTAAAAGTACCCGCAGAAAACAATTACTAAAAAATTACCACAGCTGGAAGGCGAACTAGTAGTACTGCAGTACAGAACTAGTGGATTTGCCTACAGGGAAGACCCACAAATATGTGGGAATAAGTGCTTGATTAGTAAATTCGTAGCAAAAATATAAAAAAAAAACCAAAACTTCTCCGCTAAACAAAACAACTGAATCCACCAAAGCCGTTGATAGGGCAACTCATCGCGTAATACTTCAATTAAGCCATCCGTCGTCCTTCCTCATTTTGGTTTGGCGTCTGTACATATTCTTAGAACCCTCTATGTGCGCGCCTAATCCACAGATGGTCTATATTGCAGATTTGCATTTGTTTATAAATAATTTATTTATTTTTCACTTCCTCGCCGAGCATTCCTTTATTTTTCGTTTTTGCAAAAATTTTCGCAATTTCAAGTAGATATGTATTTGTTATGAATGTGTGTGTAAATATGTATGTGCGCATTAATGCTCAGCGCTTTGGCGTTGTTTTTGTTGAATTTTTGCTTATGTTTTTCCAACATTTCGTGCTCGACCCGCCTACCCCCTCCGCTATTACCAACGCTTTTTCAGCGTGGCATTTGTTTTGCATTTTTGTTTTTCACTTTTTAAACTTGAATTTATGTTAAAAATATACTTTACTCTGACAAATTCCGCGTGAAATAAATAAAAGTACACACACGCACACATGCACACACACACTAGTTTATAACCCCATTATAAGTGATTATTAGGAATATGCATCCATCGGCGAGGTTGGCGGCGGTGTGAACTGCAGAAATAAAATATTTCATTCATGCAAATGCCGACGCGTTTCTTTGGAATCTTTATGCATTTAGATTTTTGTTGACTTTTGATTTTTTTTGTTGTTATTCTTGACTTTATTTGCTTTACTTTGCGTCATTGAATGGATGAAAGGAATGCGTTGTCGGTTAGCAACGCGTTTGAGCGATCAAATGTATTTTTGTTTAGATGTATTTTTTGCTTGATTTGTATGTAGTTATGTATGTCTGTATTTGCAAATAGTGATATCATTGAATAAAGGTAGATATTTGCATAGATATCTTCTGATTAGTATATATGTATGTGTGCAAGGTTTTTCTTTATTGCACTCTGAAGGAAATATGAACTCGTATAGCTTTTTTGGAAGAAATAATAAAACTTATTTTCTCGTTCCGTCGGCTTTGCAGAGAAAAAATTTAAATCAATTAGCCCATATCTATTTGTTTGTGCGTCCATTTCTATGAATTATCCCTAATCCCATGTCGATGGGTCGTTCGTGTCCGGTCAATTCATTGAGAAATCATTAATTTTTTATGAAACTATAGATTTATAATATTTCAAAATAAAAATTTTTGAAAAAGTCTAGTTTAGTCAAAAGCTTAGAAGATACTCTATGCATTTTTTTAAATTTTCTGTTGGCGTTATATAGTAGAAATTAGTGCTGGACGCGAACGACCCATCGATATGGGGTTAGGGATAAGTTTGTACTTATAGAGTCACCAATTGGAATTGAGAGGGAAAAGTAAAAATTATAATCATATTTGATAATTTTTTATACTTTGGTGCTGCAAAACCTGCCAAGTCTATTTCATGTACAATCGGGCTCGACTTTGACAGATTCAAATAAAGACTACTAAAGTTAAAAATTGTACATAAAGGGTTTTCCAATAACAGGTGTTATTTTGAATAGCCCGCTATTTCGGTAGATGTCACTTTTGAATCCGTCATTTTTTGATATTTGACGAGTAGAAACTACGCCATTACTAAAAATGGAACGATACTTAACAAGGCATTGAAGTTATAAAAATTCACTATAAAAATGGTAAAAATTTGGCAGAGACGGTTCGTAAAACTCGAACATTTTTGTCGGACCGCAATACAGAAATTGGTGAACAAATTCGAGCTGTTGGAACAAGTTAGTGATGTGAAGAAGAAAACCCGTGCACGTCGCTCAAGAACAGCCGAAGATATTGCTGTTGTAGCCGAAAGTATTGAAGAAAACGCAGGTTTCTCCATTCCTCGTCGTTCTTTGGACAAACCACTGTATTTTGGATAAAGATTTGGGTCTTAAGGCTTATAAAATCCAGTTAACACAAGAACTCAAGCCGGCTGATCATCAACATCGCGTCTTTGCTGATTGGGTCGTTGAAATGCATGAAAATGATCCGGAATTCCCTCGAAAAATCATCTTGGGTGACGATTGCCATTTCCACCTCGGTGGCTTCGTCAACAAGCAAAATTGTCGGATCTAGGGCTCAGAGAATCCAAGCGTTATTGTTGAAAATCCTCTCTATCCTCTACGTGTGACTGTTTGGTGCGGTTTATGGTCCGGCGGAGTCATTGGACCTTAGTATTATAGCTCGAGCAACAGTTTCGGTGAATGGATTGTGCTATCGAGAGATGATTAACGTTTTTTTACTGCCGGAATTGGATGGTATTAACCTGGACAACGTTTATTTTCAACAAGACGGCGCTACGTGCCACACAACCAAAGAAACCATTGATATTTTACGGCAATAATACCTCTTATTGGAAAACCCTTTACTTTGTCTTGCCATAAATTCTGTTACAAGCTAAGATCCTTTACATACTTTTTTAATGAAGTTAGTTTTTTTTTTAATCATGTAAATATAAAAATAAAAAATTTTGAATTCTTCATTTTCATTCAGCTCTTGCAGCACGCACGATTTTCTTGGATATTGGCGTCACTGCTCGGGCCAAAGATTGTTTTGGATTGTTCAAATTTCTGTGAGGTCTTCGACATGCCATGCTCTCTAATTCTGATCACAAACTGTAGTTCAATGGATTCAAATCTGGACTTCCACACGGCCAATCTTCTGTAAATATTCCAGGAATATTGTTTTTACCCACTGCTGGCTGGTTTTTGCCTTCGGGGCTGGAGCGGAATCTTGCTGGAAGATCCAACGCTGTCAATTGAAGAGAGTACTGCTCAACTGCTTCACCACGTCTTCTAAGACATTTTCCTGGCACACTTTTGCCCCGGTCTTAACCACTTCTTTCGTGGAAATTAAGAGATGTGACGCCTTTACAAGACACTCCCCACCAAACCATTACGGATTTTTTTTTTGAAGAAACCAAAATGTGATCGCTTTGATTTTATAGTATGTTATTATTGAAATCAAATAGTAAACAAAAACAATTTTTTTAGATATTTTTTTTTCGTAGGGTTGCGTAGGGTTGCGTAGGGTGCCAGAATGGCAAGCCTACTGAATAATAATCAGTTTAACTTTTTCGTTTCCAATGTACTGAAGACCCAAAATCCTGTTGATCTGTTTTTTAAGACGCTTACCTTGGGTGCCAGAATGGCAAGCCTACAGAATAATAATTAGTTTAACTTTTTCGTTTCCAATGTACTGAAGACCCAAAATCCTATCTGTTTTTTAAGACGCTTACTTTGGTGTCACCCTACTACAAAAAAATATCTCAAAAAAAAAATGTTTTTGTATACTATTTGATGCCAATAATAACATACTATAAAATCAAAACGATCGCATTTAAAAAAAATCCTAAAAAATATCTATAAAAAATGAGTATTTGACCAGACTACTACTACCTTAAGCGCGTCCTCTAGTGTAACGGCTGTTCATTTTTATAATTTTGCGGCACTTTTTTGTAACAAACACTACCAAAAAACTTAATAGAGGATTTCGCGGTAGCCAGACTAAAAAATAAAAGCGAAAAGTGGCCATAGAGCAATAAAAACATTTACAAGTATTTTATTTTTGAAACTTTTTGTGTAGATTGTCAAAATTTCGATAAAAATGTAAAAACAAAAGAATGTAAAGCAACAGCAAAGAAGCAAACCCTTTGAAAATCAAGAGGCAAAGTCATAGCAATCAACTGCTCTAACGAACGAATTCGCTTTGATTCTGACGATGTTTCTGTAGGCCTCGCGTTTGCTGATTGTGGACAGTAGAAATAGCTGCATATGTAAGTACACATTCAATAATCTACAACATTTGACCAGTAATTCTGCAATTGAATGCCAGCAGTATTTACATTCTTACTCCTGCTTCCTATTTATACGCTATGTTGACAAATAATAAATTCCAATATTTACGGGTCGAGGAAGCTAGCACCGCCACAACGTCAAAATCAAAAACTTTTTGTGCCCAATTTATGGGCTATTTATGGGCTAATTTTATGCCGCGACAAAAATTTTTGGGCTCTTCTCAATCTAGAATCATTGACACTTCAAAGTGGCGGTGCCAGCTGTAAAATAGCCAGCACCGCCACAATGATAACTCGAGAACGGTTGGTCGTAGAAAAATCTCAAGGATATCAGAATTTTGGGCTATTTATGGGCTTTCAAATCCATATAAACAAATTTTTAAAAAGTCACCCTCTCTGCATAAACTGACACCCCCACATGCATATGTCCTGTAAATAATAATGAAAACGACAAACTAAAATTTTTTCACAGCACTATTATCAAAGTTACTTGCTACTCAACACTATTCAGTTGCAAAAAAAAAATTTTTATATTTTTTTGTCATTTTTATTCACGCAAGTTGAGGAGGGGGGTGTTAGTGTACACAGAAAGGGTGGTTTTTTTTGTTTTGTTTGTATGCATTTGAAAGCCCATAAATAGCCCAAAATTTTGATATGCTTGAGATTTTTCTACGACCAATCGTTCTCGAGTTATCATTGTGGCGGTGCTGGCTATTTTACAGCTGGCACCGCCACTTTGAAGTGTCAATGATTCTAGATTGAGAAGAGCCCAAAAATTTTTGTTGCGGCCCAAAATTAGCCCATAAATAGCCCATAAATTGGGCACAAAAAGTTTTTGATTTTGACGTTGTGGCGGTGCTAGCTTCCTCGACCCAATATTTACATTTACTGTAGTTTTTCTATTAAACTTTCATTCAAACTTCGTTAACGTAAATACGCAAACATATGCTTCGTTTGTCACCTCACTCAGCTGACTGACGCGTTGTTTGTGCAAAATAATTTCAGTCACGGGTTGAGCTGTGTAAGAGAGTAAACTTTTGTTCAAGGCCACTTGTTGTTGGATAGAATTTTTCTCCATTCCTTTGCTTTTGTAATCCATGTTGCGTGAACACATCGGAGCTGTTGTTGCTCTCATACATACATACATATGTTCATGCATATAAATATTTTCTAACTTTCCGAAAGACTTTTTAGCATCAATGAAATTTGCAGTCAACTGTGCCTGTCTACAGGCATTGGGAGCAATATCAACTCCTGGCAGCTTAGCAGCGCTTTAAAAGTTGGACCTCTGTGTTTAAGTTTTGAACACGAATACACGATTTTTGTTATTTTTTCAGTTATTTTTCTACTTAATGAACGCAATGACTTACATAAAAATGATTCCAGTTGAAGCTGGAACTTTTGATGCCCTAAAATATCAGAATGCGTTTGTTGCGATTTGGGGGGAAAAATACATTATTTTCTCGATGTGGCTGTAGTGATGGATATCTCGTAAAGTATCGGTCAAACAATTTAAAGTTTATGTTGTCAAAGTGACATTTGAAATTCTTCTGCTAGCTTTTGTTTGTTCTATTCACTTGTGAGTTACACTTGTGTTGTATGTATCAGTATATAGTATGAAGTTTTTATGTTTCTAAGATCGATGGCTCAGCCGAAAGTTTAATTTATTTAATTGGATTAAATTAATTTAAAATTAAAATTAAAATTGATTTGAAATATAAGTAATACATTTCCGATTTTTCTGATTGTAAGTGTGGCAGGCATTAAACTAAATTTCTGATTGTGTTTTAGAAAAATTAAATTTAATACCAAAATCGATAAAAATCAATAGATATTTTAAAACTTAAGGGGACCTTAACCTCTTCAGGGACGAATTTTTTAAAGTGAAAAAACGTTAATTTTATTTTTCATTTTATTACGAGTTATTCATTTTACATTTATAACAATTCAGGAAGATAAGAAAATATAGAAAAAAATTGTAATTTTTACAAAAACAGAAAAAAATAATGTCCACATATGTGGCCATTTAGCGTAGAGTTCATCTATGAATGGAAAGATTTCAAAAAACCTAAACGTACACATACTATGTGCCGATGCCCCTGAAGAGGTTAAGGGGGTGGTCTAGAAATTAAAAAAAATCGATTTTTTGTTTTTTCGATATTTCAAATTTTCGAAAATTTTGCGAAATTTTCATGCGGAAATTCCCAATATTATAGCTTCTACAGTCCATTAACTAGGTAGAGAGCGATCCGCGAGCTCCTGTACCTCAAACTTTAAACTCATTTATTTCGACTCATTTATCAAACTTTAAACTCATTTATCTCGAAACGACTTTTTTCGGGCTGGTGTTGTCACCAAAAAAAAAAAAACTATTCAACCGAATCGTCTGAAATTTTAATATGTTGCTTACAACATCAATGGCTATCGCCCGTAGAATCATATTATTATTTCAATTATTTCGTACTTTTTTAATTAAAAAACTAAAAAAACCCAATGTTTAGAGTGTCAAATTCAAAACACGCCATTTTGTCAATTTTTTTTTATTATTCTAGTACGGGGTATAGCTACAGTCATACTGATTAATAATATTTTTTAGTTTTTTTTTGTTTCAGATGAATAGAAGAGCCAAAACAAACCACCGTCCAGTTCGAATTTTTCGAAGGGTCAACTTCAGCGCCATTTTTAAAATTATTAAAATTAAAAACAATTTTTGTTTTTTCATTTTTGTATGTAAAAGAAGTTAAATAAAAAGCATAAGTGGGCTAATTAAGTTAGAGTTATATTGTAAATAGATATCCTCTTTAAAAAATATTATTAAAAAATAACATAAAAATTTAAATATCGTTTTTCATTTTTTTATTGTAAAAAAAATTCCTGAAAATACCCTCAATTTCCGAGCTCTAGACCACCGGAACCCCTTAAAAAGATGAATCATTTTGCTTTATTTTTTGCATAGCGGCTTTTCTTTTTTCGGAAGAATCAACTTCAGCGCAATTTTTTAAATTATTAAAATAAAAAAAAAAAAATTTTTGTAATTTGTATGTGAAAGAAGTTAAATAAAAAACCTACAAAATTTAAATAAATTAAATTTGTATTGTTAAAAAAAATCCTAAAAATACCCTACATTTTCGAGTTCTATACCACCAGGACTTCTTAAAACGATTAAACCTTTTGCTTTATTTTTTCCAAAGCGGCTTTACTTTAAAATAATTCCATGTGCTCGCAACAAACGGTAGCACCTTAATACTTTTACCAGTGTTGATTATTTTTCTTACAGTTTTTTTACTGGTATTTCTGATTATTTCTTTTACAGTTTTTTTACTGTGCTTTCTGATTATTTTTTTAATGCTCATAATTTTTTTTATAAAAATATATCTTATTGTCTAACAAAAACCATCTATATACAATTTTCCAGTTTATATTTATAAAATATAAATTATTTATATTTATAAATGTAATTTACAACATAAACGAAAAAAAAAACAAAACAGCAAAATTATACAGATTTTCATCGCATTTCCACGTTTTTAAATTAGAATTTCTAGATTGATGCCTGGTATGTAGTTTTATAGCTTATTTAAGCCTTTAATTGAGTGCAATAAAGTGCAAGTTTGAGGTTGCTGGAAAATACTGTTAATTTTTAAAATATTTTTCTTTATATTTTTCTTCACATAACGAGTGTACAAAGTTTTTTTTTTAATTTTTACTCTGCTTTTATGAAATATTTTTCTCCACTCTGCTTTTATAAAAAAATAATCAACATTCAAAAAAAAGGCACAGTGGCATAATCGAAATTGGCTAAAATTATACACCTAATTCTCTTTTTACACAACATTTTTTACGCGAATTTTTTGGGAACGTATCCATCGAATTATGTATGTGAAAACAATTCATGTCAAAAAAAATTTAATTAAATTATTAAAAAATCTCTTGTAAACAGAGAAACAGTATTGAAAAATTCATGTCAAACAAATTTGTCTGAATAGAGAGTTATGTGAAAACAGTATTAAAAAATGGATGCCGAAAAATTCGTGTAAACAGAGAATTAAATGAAAACAATATAAAAAATGGATGCCAAAAAATTCGTGTAAACAGAGAATTAAATGAAAACAATATCAAAAAATGGGTGCCGAAAAATTCGTGTAAACAGAGAATTAAATGAAAACAATATAAAAAATGGATGCCAAAAAATTCGTGTAAACAGAGAATTAAATGAAATAATATTGAAAATTTAATGTCGAAAATTCGTGTAAACAGAAAATTAAATGAAAACCATATCAAAAAATGTATGTCGAAAAAATTCGGGTAAACAGAGTGTTATGTGAAATCAATATCAAAAAAGCATGTCAAAAAATTCGTGTAAACAGAGAATTAGGTGAAAATAATATTAAAAAAGTCATGTCAAAAAATTGGTGTAAACAGAGAATTATGTGAAAACAATATTAGAAAATTCATATCAAAAAAATTCGTGTAAATAGAGAATTAGGTGAAAACAATATTAAAAAAATCTTTTAGAGTTCACTTAAAAATTTATTTCGCGCTTACTTATTTTAATCCATTAAATATATTATAAGAAATAAATTATTAAACGGCGCGAGCAAAATCTATCGTGTCTCAGAGACTTTTCCTGAGAATAATTTAAACGCTTCGTACATGCGTCAAAAAATCTCACTCTATTTGCGCTATGAGATTCAAAAAAAAAATTCATAAAATATCGAAAATCGTGTTAAAACAAAAAAATTCCTGAAAAAAGCATTTTTTTACTTTTTAACTTGTGTAAAAAGAGAATTAGGTGTATATACATACACACATACATATTTAACGAAATATTTTTTTTTTTGCGTATTTTTAAAATTAAATTAAATAAAAATTTTAGTTGATAGCAAAATCGATTTAAGCCGTCATAAAACTTTTGAAACTCGTATGAGCAAACGCTTCTTAAATTTGTTTTGTAAATGCCTACAACATTCAAACATACATACATACATATGTACATATCTGCACATACATAGATATTTCAATTTTTTTCTGCTTTCCGTCGTTTTCCACTTATTAGGAAAATATTAGCCGCAAGCAAATTTCTTCGTTTTACAATACAAACTTCCTGATTTTTCATGATGCAGCCTAATTCCTAACCTCGAATTTATTTGACCTTTGACACATTGGTTTCGGCTATGACAATAGGCAATTTAAGCTTTTCCACAATATAAACAAAGGGTACTTTTTGACAATTTCGCTTCTGCAGTTTTCTAAAATTTTGCTTAGCTCGCACATTTTTGTAAACTTATTTTTTCGCTTTTTCAGCGAATTTCACCACCAACAACAATACTAAATGTACAATACAAAAATATTTGCTGCGACGCAATAAAATCTACTCACACTGCTTGAAAGTTTCGTACTGTCGCCGTCGTTGCTGCCGCTGCTTGTCGCCTGGTGGGGCTGGCTGCCAAGGGTTGTTGGGCGTTCGCTAAATGTGTTGGATGAATTTCGGTAGATTTCAGCGTATGTACGTGTACATACATACATATGTACCTATATTTTTTGTTGTTTTTTTCTTCTAAAATTTCGCACTGCCACGCAATTTTATTGAGTGTACACATTAGTGTAAATATTCCACAAATTAGGATCGATTAAAAATTTCTGGTTTATAAAGTCAACATTTTGTTTTTTTTTTGTTAATTTAATTTTAGTGTAATTTTGAGAAGTGTTTGGGGTTTAGTTTTATTTGTATTTTTTCTGCTTTTCAATTGATAGCAGGAAAATGTGACTGCATTATTTTTCATTTTACGCATTTAACTAATAAAACACGTCGTCGCGCAATTTTCTAAATGTTTTAATTAATATGTTTTCACTAAGTTTTTTGTTGCACTAATTTTGAATGAATTTCTGATATATTAAATTAGTTAAATATTTTTGTTTCTTCACTTTATAGCTTCTGGTATTTTTGCTTTTTTTTTGTTTCTCCATATTATTATTAAACACTTTTTACTAAATAAAATTTTCGGCGCTCCGTATCATCGTCGCTGCCGCGATGCGGTACGATCACACAAAAGTTTCAGTTCTCAATGCCGCTGTCGTCGCTAGCAGACCGAATGGAAAGTTCAATTTTCTACCTTCATCGTCGTGGCGTCGTCGCCATCATAGCCTTCGTAGTCATCGTTCGTTTTGATAGCGTCAACGTTGCGGTCACCGTTGCTGTCGACGCCACTGTCGTCAATACCGCCGCCACCACTCTATCAACAACACATCGTTGTTGCTATTTTGCGCGTCTATTGTCCTGTTGTTGTTGTTGCTATTATTGTTGCTGCTATTTTTGTTGTTACTGTTGTTTTTACTGTTTTTGTTGGCTTGGGTTTGACTGGTTTGCTCGTTCGCTAAATCGTAGTTTTCCATTTCTTTGCTGCTGCTTCTGCTGCTCCTGACTACCGTTTCGGGCAAAACTGGGAATAACGTCGTCGCCCCCCGTTCATATGCCAGCGCGAAGCTCCGTGCTGGCAGTTAATACATACATATGTATGAATGTATGTATGTACACACACATACATATGAATATATATATACATATGTATACACACTAATACTCATGCATAATACATCGTTTAGCGATTGCATGCTTGTTACTCTGTTGTTGCTGTTGTTGTTTCTGGTTTTTATCGATGGTGTGCTGCTGGTTTCCTGTGACGCCTCACACCGCCCTCTGTGACATGCCATGGCTGTTCTTTTTAATAGCGTTTCATGTAATTTTTCTGCATACATACATACATACGTATGTACAATAGTTAGTAAGTGTATAAATAAAGTGTACATATATACATACATATACAAAAACGCACATACCTAAATATGTATGTACATACATACATCTATACATACGTACATGAATGCATGAGCAAACTTATTTGTTGCTTTATTATTTTTGTATCTGCTGCTCTCAATGTTCTTACTTATTTATCACTACTTTTTTATACATATATTGGGATTCATTGTAATTTTCACTCTCATTTGCCTCGAAATAATATGCGGAACTTTTTTCCACTAGTATAAAGGTTTTGTTGCGTATTTCACTTTTATTTAGATTTTTCCATATGACACAGTGGGTTTGAGGGGCTTAGTGTGTGCGAATGTTAGTTTGTAAGAATTATCAGTGTAATGTAAAAACACGAGCAGCATTCGGTGCTTAGCATTTTTAATTCGTGCAGCAACAATAATAAAACGTATGTTAAAAATCTCAGTTCAGGTAGAGAGAAACTCTTAGTGTCCAATTATATTTATTGATTGACTTATTAGAATCAAATTGATAATACCATTTTTACAGTACTTTTATGGTTTTATGAAAATGTTATGCTAAATTTAAAGTTAATTAAGCAGAACAATAATTATGCAGCGCAACTTCATAGGTGTGCTTAGCTTGAGTTCCCCTCCATATGCATGTTCGTTCATGCTCTTGTGGTTTAGCAATTGACTGTAAAAAAATCTCTTTAGTGCTGATAGCTTACATACATATCCACGACCTTTTTCTAGAAAATTGCCGATGCTTGTGAACATTTCAATGCTATTGATCTTGAAAGGTGGATTTAAAGGCCGAGACGTTCAGATAATTTGAGCGGCCAATTTCTCCATGAGTTTTGGCGTTCTTTCTATGGAACAGATATCATAATCATAACGGTGTCGTACTCACTAAAAAAAATGAAATAGCGGACCACATAGCTAAAAGAGAGGGCAAACATGCCTCTAATTGGTCCTAAGCCTCTCTGTGGACATTCAAAGTGCCACATTAACGAATTGCTCAGGAGATGGGAGGAGAAGAATTTCTTTGAACACTGGCGAAATTCTATCGGTCAGCAACAAGTAAAACAATTCCAAATGCCGGGCAGCGGTATTTTGGGGAAGCTACATTCACACAGCAGTGTAGTCTTAAGACTTTAAACTGGTTACTTTACAGGGCACTGTAGCCTGAGATCCACTCAAGCAAAATTGGTGAGATTGTGGTGGACCATTTAAATTATAGAACAATAAACCACAAATGTGCTAAAAGTTTTAAAAAACCTTAAAATATAAAGTACCTCAGCAGGCTTTGCACTATTAGATCTTTGTTTTGTCGCAGTGAGGCGTAGCCTAATTATAATAATGATAATGAATATACATAGTTCCGACGAAAATTGGAATGAGCATCTGATAATGTAAGCGGTTTTTCTAAAGGGTGGTTAAATTTTAACGGCCGATGTTGAATGTAAACCACACCTAAATGTAAACTTTTTTTCTGCATTCTATTTGACATTTTTCAATTTCAGACTAACTCAATCTGAACCATGGAAAGATACAGAATCGCGCAACGCGTTAAAGTTATTCAGGCTTATTAGGAAAACGGGCGTTGAAATCAAAATGCATATCGCGCACTTCGTGAAGAAAATCATCTTCAGTGATGAGGCACATTTTCACCTCAGTGGTTTCGTCAATAAGCAGAATTGCCGCATTTGGGCGAATGATAATCCAAGAGTGATTGCCGAAAAACCAATGCACCCACAAAGAGTAACTGTTTGGTACGCTTTATAGGCCGGCGACATCATTGGACCGTATTTTTTCCAAAATGCGGCCGGTCAGGCAGTTACTGTGAATAGTGTTCGCTAACGTGAGATGATAACGAACTTTTTATGACCCGAATTGGAAGATATGGATGTGGACGATATGTGGTTTCAGCAGGACGGTGGTGCCACTTGTCACACAGCTAACGAAACAATGGCTCTTTAGCGTGAAAAATTTGATGGCCGAATAATCTCCCGTCGCGGCGATGTCAATTGGCCGCCAAGATCATGTGATTTGACACCGTTGGGCTTCTTTCTTTGGGGTTATTTGAAAGAAAAGGTGTACGTCGAGAAGCCAGCAACAATTCAAGAGCTAAGTGATGAGATAATTCGGCACATTAACGGCATAGAACCTCAATTATGGCTCAGCGTCATCGAAAATTTTGACCATTGGATGGTGGTGTGCCGCCGAGGGCGCGGCGGTCATTTGACCGATATTTTCTTCCATACATAATTGAGCCATACCAATATTATCATAATGAAGAGAAATGGCAATAATTTTTTAAAAAAATTGTATTTAACTCAAAATCAATACCGGCTCTTAAAACTTAACCACCCTTTATTAGTGGCCACGGCTCGGTTGGCAATGGCAAACCTCCGAGTGTATTTCTGCCATGAAAAAGCTCCTCATAAAAAAATATCTACCGTTCGGGGTCTGCTTAAACCTGTAGGCCCTCCGCACGCCACAAATAGGAGGCGGAGCTCGGCCTATGAGAGCGCAAAATAGCGAGTTGCCACTAAATACACACAAAATGTACTGATTTCATTTAAAAGGATTTCTCGCAACCGCTTTAAAAACTCTTGCTTTAGTACATATTTTGTGGTGCAGTGGTAATAATGGAAGTGGCAATAATAGAAGATGTTATCCCATATCTTCAACTTCTGCTAAATGTGTCTTAACATCTGTGAAATTTCTTGCTTGACTTTGTCTCGCTTTCTTACGTGGACGGTGTCTTAATATTTTATTTTCATCATTTGGCATGAAACGATTCGAATCGCAGTATTCGCGCGAAATGAGTTGTCAAACTACGCAATGTCAGCAAATGACGATAGGTAATGACAAGAAATTTGATAGGGCAGGTATGTTTTAACAGTGAAATTCGTGGTCTCCATCTGGTATTTCTGTTTGACAGATGATGTGGTTGCTAAACAAGTAAACAATCTACTTCCTTGCAAAAACGTTTTTGTTCTTTGTCGTGCAAAAATTTTTTGTATCCCTTTTTTTAACACGTGTTTTTAAATACAGTACTGTTATGTATTAAAACGCCGTATTTACGCCGCAGTTCTGCAATTATCATAACCTCAAGTATAGCAAATAAGTCGTTCCCTTAACAAAAAAAAGTCTCGCTTAACAAAAAAATTCGTAACACATTTATTTAAAAAAAATCCAAAGCTAGGCAACACTGCAGTAGCGAGAGAGAGATTTGACTGCCGAAAGCAGAAGCACACCAACAACACCTGTAATCGCGGGCGGTGGCATCGGTGCTAAATAAAACTGAGTGAATTATTGAACTAATTAAGAAAAAAATGTATATTTTACAAAACTATAAACATTACATTTTAATTAGAACAGGCTAGAAAAATGTCATGAAGAAAGAACTAAAACTCCAAGACTAAATAACAAAAAACAAAGCTAAATCATTTACGAAAATGGTAATCTGGCCATACTGGTGCTGAAATCTCGTAACTCGTTGTCAAATTCGCTGAGAGCAAAGTAACGGGACCACGATAGGCGGCATCTCATTATTCTTTCCATCATGGGTTTGATAAATCGCAAATTCATTTTTTTCTCATCCCTTATAAAACCGCTCTCTGTTGCGACTTTGGCTCTCCAGGAGAATCATTCCGTGCACCTTATCGTGCTAGAACTTTTTCCAAAATAATCAGCAGTAGATCTGGTAGAGGGACAAAAGAAAATATGCGAGTATCAACGAAAGCCTACATCTGATTTGCGGAGGTCAAAGTTCACACCTCTCACACAGTCTTATGATTAATCGGCATAGAAAACCGCTTGATTGGACAACGGATTCTGGTAGAGGGGAGCAAAAAAAAGGATTTTTGTAACGGCGATATGGAAGTTTATTTATGCTATGTAAAAGAAACGTGTGGAAGTCACTGCAATAAATATTCATACAGAGTTATTCATAAATTTCATAATACAAAATTCAATTTGGATAATGAAAGGTAGGCCAAATATCCAAACCGCTTGTATCAACCGATATATTCGCCACAAGAATATAACAATAGAACAATAACCAATTACGGAAATATATATAAAAAGTAAACTCAATAACTTAGTTGCCCACTGTTGATAAAGCAACTACATTTAATTCTAGTCATAGAAAATAAAACCCAAGTTCAGCCACAAAAAAACCCTACTTCTATATATTTATTTACTTTTCCTGTAATCTGATTGGTGAGTCTAAAATTTAATTAACACACTTCCAATTTACTTGCTATGTCACTTTCAATATGCATATTTGTAGGTATTTTCTGTCCTTTCAGAACATTGCTAGCACCCAAAACTTGTCAGACTATACACCAACCCGTTAACAAAATAATATAAACTTCAATAAAAAAAAATAAAAAACTAACATTGTACATTTTCTTGTTGACTATGTTGCACTGTACGCCTGTGGATCCCAGTCCCATTCATGGCTCAATCGCAGGAACAATTAAGAGCGCGCTCAGTTTCTACATTTTCTCAACTCTCTAGTAGTTGACTTGCTCCGCTCTCCTATGTATTTGGGAAAAGACTCCATTTGAAATTACATACCATATATTCTGCATAGGTGTATTCCTCGCTAACAGCGCCTGAATGTATGCGTGTGGTTAGTTGCTCTCTCGCTTACTGTTCTTGTGTACTTGAAAGCGTGAGCGTATACAGATTTGAGTGCTTCTGTGTATGGAATACGAAAATCTCATCGTCGTAGTACTGTTGTTGCTATTAAGAATTTCATTGTTGTTTACTTCTCTACTTTCCTTTTTGCTTTTTCGGGATTTTCTATGCTGTCACTCGCTCAGTTTACTCTCCTAACCTAGGTTCAAACCCCTTTTGTAAACACCATCGTAGCACACTCAACCATACATAGTTATAATACTAACTCCAGACAATAGCCAGGAAACCCACTTTATTGGGAGTACCACGCAAAAAAATGGGGAATTTGTTTCGTTTAAAATAGAGAAGGCAACAAATGTAGAATAAAAGTTGTACAGAAAACTAGAGAAAAAGAAAAATACTGAGTCTCATTTCTACTTGAACAACAAGTACAACAATGGGGCGAAATCGATTTTTTAGCAATCTATTTCAAATATTAAACAGTGAGAAATATTCGGTTTAACAGGCTTTTAAGACCCTGTGATTCCTGTGAAGTTATAGCATAGCTAACCGATGATTTACATATGTAGGTTTCACCAATAAATCGGTAGGTTTGTTTAAATCAGATTTTTGAAAATGGAATACAAATTTTCATATTTGCAGGCAAATCTATAATTACACTTCATTTTCCAATTTTCGCGTTTTTGTAGGAAATCGATAAAGGTATCGATTGGTCCAAAAAAAAAAAAAATGTTTCCGTAAGCATTAATCGTCAAAGTATGGAACAGTTACAGAAGTGTTGCCCCAAGACATTTCGAAAAGTAGGTCTAGAAATAACTTGTATTCCAAAATTTTAATATTGATAGATAATTTAAATTTTTTGGTATTTGCAGCTGTGAATTTAGTGGTAATTATATCCACATTATGACAATGACCAACTTTTTGGGTCTTGTCAACCCGGCCCAAAGTATTTCTCTGTAACAAAACACATGCAAATTTATTTAAGTATTTCTATACAAGGTTTTCATAAAAAATATGGGTACACTTAAGACTTAAGGCCGTCCATTCGCTTACGTGCTCAAGGAAAAACAAAAAAGAACCAATTGTCTGCGACCACGCCTTCCAAGGCGAATTTATTAAAGATTCGCCGTGTCCATGTCGCTGTCAGCCCATAATGAAACAAGTCAAATTCATTCTTTGTTTTCTATTTTGCCAGTACTTTGCTTTGACAATCAAACCGACAAAATATTCTTGTTGGTTCAGTACCACCACCTTTAATGAATGTCAAGGCGCACGTCCAAATAAAATTCTACAGAGCAAATAATTTATAAGAAACGACGCTAACGGCGGTTGATAAGAAGTGAATTTTCTTTAGGCTACGCAAAAAATGTGTCTTCTTTTTGAAAAATGTGACGTATTTTAAATTCGCTTCAGAATATTGTCTTGTGTAAACCCAAAGTAAGGTTATTGAGTTGCCATTAGACTCCTTTCTGCTAAGCTGGGAATTAAAAAGGGATAAGTGAATAGGGTTGCAAAAAGTTATACGAGTATTTGTGATTTAGTGTTGAGATCCCACAAATATACGCTCACATCAGGTTTTTAATTTGAAGTTTCCCATTTGTTATGATCAAGGCTGGATAACCTATTGACCCACGAGCTTTTAGCGCTGAAAAATTCTTAATCTGGATAATCAATCCACAACTAAAAGTTCTGTCTGTGGAAATTGTCAAGTTCCAAAGGCCTAGAATGTACGCAAATAGATTCAAACTTCCTATGTCGTTGCCCAATTTTATAGTCGTTCCGACTCACACAATTTTTTAACAGACTTAGAGATGGCCGAGGTAAAAAATTTGAACTGCTGAATTTCATCTCGAAGTAAGTGGGTTATAAAGACAGTTTCAAGTGTCTCTTCATGTACTCGAAAGTTCCAGAAAACAAAGTTCCTCCACTCTTTCTTTAAAGTGATTATCAGGATAACCCAAAATATGCTCTCAAAAACGTATTTTAATCGCTTGCAATATGCCGTTAATTTCTAAAATAAATGCCCCATATACCTTTTTAAAAGCTTTATAAGCCTTCAGAAATACTTTACATTTTGCTTTACATATTGCGCAGGGACTTATTGACAGTAAGTTTTGGCAATTTGTTTTAATGATATTTTTATGAAAATACAGTTAATTCTCATCAAAATTTCCAACTTTTTAATTAAAAATTCTAGAAAATATTCGGGTATGCAGAGTTATAGTTAATTAAATTTTCGTAAAAAAACATGCAAATTTTGTGAAATCGCATTGAAACTTTAAAATTAAATTTTGTTTTTTTTTGTGGTCGAAACATGTACGGAGTACACTGTGCTCTAACGGATATCTCCCATAAGCATGACTCAATTATTAAGGGGGAGCCTGCTTTAGAGGCTTCAAAAAACCGATTTTGTTTTATTGCGTTAATGTCTTCCCAAACTATCCGAGAATGTGTCCTCAAAATTTCAGAAGCAAATTCAAAATATTTTCGGAGTTACAGAAGAAATTGTGAGTAAGCGTCGAGCAGGTATTCGAACGCCTCGGTTTTTTATTTTTACGATTTTTCCTAACTGGCGGGAAAGATAGGGAAAAAGTTAAACGCCCTATCGAAACGAGATAGCATTGATTGTATTCGGAATTAAATTTTCTTCTATTTGAACCTAAAAAACCTTAAGAAAGTTATTATTAACCCATTTTTTAAACAATCTAAAGTGAATTTGTTTTTCCAAAAAATGATTTTTTTTTAATTAGCGAAAAATTGTTGAATTTCTCACGTTTTGTTTAATTTTATTTTTTTTAACTAGAAACTATACTATACTAAAATAAATTTTTTTTTTGGGTTTTAGGTTTCCGATGAAACTTACGACCTGCATCTTTTCCGCCGCACGACACATGCACACTCGAGGCGCCTCGGCAAAATATTTGTATCAGGCATAACATGACATATATTGTATTTTAATGAAAAAATTTGAGAAGACTGTTACAACATAAAAAATAAAACCTGAAAGTTTCGTTTCAATCAAATATTTCTTTCCTTCCCAAAAAAAACCACGAAAAATCGATTTTTTGAAGTCTCTAAAGCAGGCTCCCTCCTTAAAGGTTTGCTCACTTTTGACATTAGAATTCTGACACTCCCTTACAAACGGTCGCATTTAAGAAGGGCGAAGAAAGTGGAAAAATTAAATACCTTTTTGGTAAAAATGGTAGCAAAAAATGTTTTGTTTTTACTTAAATAATAAATGGTACGAACAGAAGTTGCCAGGAATGATATTAAAAAATTAGGTTATTAAGTTAAACCCAGATTGATAATTTGTGAATTAATTAAATTGAAAACTGATCACGAAGTTGGAAAGTTTTGCCAATATGCCGCTATTATATTACTTAAGTATTATGGCCCTAATGAAAGCCTTTCATAGGAGAAGCGAACTCATCATAAATTTAGTTGACTAACAACAAGCAGTGAACAAACTCACACCTTGATTAACTATGTTATGCCCATGTAAGTTTGGAGTTTTGACCCCCAAGTCGCGATTATTCTTACATTCCTAACTAGTTGACAAACTACCCCGGGTATGAAACACAAAATGATAGAATACAGGTATGTTGTTTGTAATAGCGACGACTTCTCGACAGGCAATGGTACACCTCCGCGTGTTCTATGTTCTATGTTATCCTGATTTAACTTGTATGTCAGGATGTTTTCCATATCGTTTTGGTTATGGACATACCGAGCAAGTGCTTATACACCCTTTTGAAAGCGAAATGTTTTTCCTACAAATTATGCTGCTTCCACTTTTGCTAAAAATTTCTAGAGTTAGCAACCCAGTGTCTTGCTAAGGGAGCTGATTTGTCAAGAGGGCATGAGAAAGCTGCTTACGGAGCAAACCTTTTATTATTGAATCATGTCACATAAGCAGGTACTTTTTTCAGTACATACATTCTGTCAAAAAAAAAGATAACGGGAATTGTTCATTTAACCCGTTGTCGTGTAATTTAGCTCGACGATATTACGTTTGATCCGACGATCTATTCACGAGCCTGGCTCGTCATATTTATGTTTAGGCCAAAATATATGACACATATGTCTAAATTTTTTTTGGCGGAATGTTGATCCAACTGTCCTCTATAGTGACGCATAGTTTGAGGTGATCTGTCAATTAGCTTGTTTTTGGCATTTAATTATATCAGGCAACCGCAGGTATGCTCTGTGATTTTCACTATGGATAAAAATATCGAACAAATAATTTGTCTTAAATTTTGTGTCTTGAATGGGATTTCGTGCCCCGAACAGTTGAAAATTTTCAAGAAAGCCTATGGTCAGAGTGTTTTATTAAAAACACGGGGCACTTTTGCAGATGGCCGAGAAGTCGTGAAATATTTGCCCCGTTCTGGTCGCCCATCAACGTCTTGAACGGATGAAAACGTCGACAAAGTCAAGGAAATGGTGTTGGAAAGTCACCAAACCATAATTTAAGTTTGAGGGAGATAGCTCGTGACCTTAGCGTGTCTCACGAATCAATTCGCAATATTTTACAGCATCAATTGGGCATGAGACGCGTGGCTACTTGACTCGTTCCAAGAGAGTTGAATTTCTTTCAAAAAATTCATCGGAAGAAGTTGGCTGAAGACATTCTCGAGCAAGTGAAGTCGAACCCAACGTCTATCCAGGTCATCAGTGCATCATAACAGGCGATGATTCGTGGGTATATAAGCTTGTGATGCAAACCAGTTAACAGGCGGCTGAATGGAGCTATCCACATGAGCCGAAATCAAAAACCCACGTCAAAGTCGGTCTGAATTGAAAATTATGCTACTCGTTTTCTTGGATGTTTTTCATAGTGTTCTGCACTCGAAATTCATTCCAAATGGTTCTACGGTAAATAAAGAATATTATTTGGCGGCCGCCGTAGCCGAATGGGTTGGTGCGTGACTACCATTCGGAATTCAGAGAGATCGTAGGTTCGAATCTCTGTGAAACACCAAAATGAAGAAAAAAAATATTTCTAATAGCGGTCGCCCCTCGGCAGGCCATTTCTGCAATGTCTCACAAGGCTCATATTGTGAACAATTTTTTGACCAAACACTCGACAAATATCATCGAACAACCATTGGGTTTATCCCCCTGTGAATTTTTTCTTTTCACAAAACTTAAATTGCCACTCCGCGGACGCCGCTTTGAGTCGATAGAGGCCATAAATTCGTTGAAGGAGCTGAAGAAGACCTCTTCAAATGCGTTTTGAAGGTGCTTTGATGGCTGGACTAATTGCGAACTAATTGGCATCAGTGTATTGCTTCGAATGGAGCCTATTTTGAAGGCGAAAAAGTAAATTTTGATGATTAAACAGTTATTTTGCGTTTTATTGAAAAATTCCTGGTACTTTTGTGACGGAATGTATGTACATATATATAAATCCAAGTCCAATTTTTTCTTTAATTTTTTCTCTTGAGCGGATAGCCTTTCTACACCACTTTTTTTACACTTTTCTTATACAAAGTGGACACCTCTCATAAGCGAATAAATTTTTCAGTTCCTTAGGTGTTCCTTTAAGAAAGTATTCCCTGTCACGCGCAGAGCAGTTAGTTAAAGAAAAAAAAATCATTTTCGCTACCAAATCTATTTCGCACCGACATAGGTTTGTAAATGGAGCTTCTTTTCTTTCGAACCGATTGTTATTTTTTGAAATAAAAAATTGCAAGTCGTACTCTTTTATAGCATCTTTCGGTGTTCAACCAGGTGGTATAAGTATACTTGGTCCAATTATATTTATTATTTTTATTGTGTAACCAATGTTACAGGTTGCTGTTTCAAAAGTTCGAATTTTCTCATTTTATGCAGAGGACTTGAAGTTTCTTCGTAATATTATTTGTGAGAGTGATATTCCTAAATAATCTTGCCCATTAGAGTCGCAAGAAGAAATTATCGTTGAATGTTAGTAAAAGTTTCCATATGTCTATTTCGAGGTCTATCGATGTCCGGCAAACGTGTTATACAGCCTTTAATCACCAACTTCTTTGAGTAAATGATTCTGTTGATCTCGAAGTTGTCTTCGATAAAAGTTTTACATTCAAAAATCATATACAGGTATGGTATGTTATATGCCTTCCTAAGGTTTACAATAATCTGGCATTTACGTATGAAAATTTCAAAGATCCGTATACCAGGAAGGTTCTTTACATCTCTTTAGTCCGTTCAAAACTCAATTATGCCTCGATTATATGGAATCCGATCTACAATCTTCATGCTTCAAGAACAGAAAGGGTGCAAATAAGTTCCTTTGTTTAGCACTGAAACCGCTAAACTTTCAAGAGGCATTTCCATCTTATATGTTAGCTCACGTTGTATTTTAATTAGTTTAAGGACACTTGAAAGTAGAAGAATAATTCAGTCCCTTATATTTTTTATGATAAAATCAGTGGTTCCATTGACTGTGAACTTCTCGTGTTGAATAATTTTAATAGAACCGAACAAAGCTCTACGTGTTATCTTTCTCATGCACCTACATATAACCAGAGCACTTTTGGAGCGCTAATTAAATATCAGAAAAAAAAACGAAAATAAATAACTAAATATTGATTTTTCATCTCTGAGGATTGCTTTTAAATCTTGCATTAACACCCTGAACAGTTAGTTTTTATTGTCCTTTCATTTATTCATTTAGTAAATCTAGACTTGATGTTTTCATCCAAAGAGAGGCCTCGAAGGCCTTCTGCAGGGTGAAACACAATGGGAATTGGTACAGCCGCTGTCCGGTATTGGACAATAGAGTCGGCGTGGACTTCAATCCCACGATCCTTGACTCCATCCAGAGACGTGCTTGACAAGAGATACAGTGTAGTGCTGCCAGAGGCTCAACTGTGGTCAAACTCAGAAAATGAGCCCGGCAAACACTGTTGTCGCATTTATAGAGATGGCTCCAGGACCGAGCACGGTTCCGGCTTTGGTGTTTACGTGGATTCAAGCGGGATAAAATTACACTTCGCTCTTGAAATGCATGCAGCTGTGTTTCAGGCGGAGGTGCATGCTGTTCAAGAAGGGATGAACTTTGTTATGGAAAACAGATGGAGGGGCAGATCTGTATGTGTCTGTAGCGACAGCAAAGTTGCGCACATTGCCTTAGACAGCCCTCCAACCACTTCAAGAGTAGTCGAGTACTGTAAACCCAGGATAAACTATGCCGACAGACATAATATCCTGATGTTAATATGGATCCCGAGACACGTGGGTATCGCGGGTAACGAGATCTTGGACTCTTTAGCCAGAGGCCAACTTCTTTAGTCAACTTCCTTGGCCCGGAGTCCGTTCTGCCACTCCCTTCCCCAGCCATCAAAGCCACGGTTAGCAAACGGGTTACTCTAACCTGCAAGCGAGCTTGTCATGGCTGAGAGACGCTGCAGATGGACAAAACTGATGTTACCTGCCATGTCCGACCGACTGTCACAATTCCTCCTATCACTAAGCAGAAGGGACTGTAGGCAGCTGGTTGGAATGATGATGAGCCACTTTCTATAGGCAAAGCACATGTAAAAGGTGGGCACAGTGCACTCTACCCAGCATCCGGAGAGGAGGATGAGACAGCGGATCATTTTCTGTGGGTCTGCCCAGCCTTCGCTGAGGTTTTTGGCATTGATGTGCTGAGAAGCGACCACCATGGATCCTTGGCACCTCTCAGATTTCTTCGGAGGTCGAGTAGATTTAAAGAAAATTAAAAAGGAAAAACGAGTGCAGTGCAAAGCACTTAAGTGTGTCTGAGTGCTGTGCGTGCTAGTCTGTCCCGAACCAAATCAAAAAAAAAAAAATTTCAATACAAGGATTAAAAAAAAACACAAAAATATACATATTTCGCAACTATTTTAAAAAATTCATTGAGTGATAATTTGAAATAATATTTAGTTAGCGATAAATCAAAGGCAAAAAAACGTGGAATCTGGTTATACCCATTCAATGTCCTAATCAAGGGTGCTTTCAAGGCATAAACAGTTCTAACCCGCTCTAGAAAGAATTAATAATTGTTTCTAAGATTTTTTGAGGTGTGTTAAAATCAATGCACTCTAAGAGTAAAGGCGAGCAGACGTTCCTATTTATAATAAAATATTAAATATTAAAATATTATTGTAACGATTTTAAATTTAGTAAGGCACACCTGGCATTGTATGAAGGAAGGGGATCAGTGAAGTTCGAAGATCTGGGTGCAAAACGAAGAAATTTCTTTTGCATGCGTTTAAGTCTATTGATGTGTCTTTAATGATATGACCTCCAAAATAAAGACGGCATACTACAGCTTGGACCGGACGAGTAAAGTAAATAGTGACTACAAAGGATCCGTAAAATTGGAAGAAAAACGCCGAATGACGGCTAGTGTAGAATACGATTTGGCGACGACAAAATTCAAATGATTCAGAAACTGAAAAGTGGAGTCAAAGATTACTCCCAAATCAGTAATTTCATTAAGTGTAGAGATTGAATGAATGAGAAAATAACACCCGAGAACACTTCTTATATTTAGTTGAAGTAGATTCCTATCAAACCATGTCACGACGTTGTCGAAGTTTAATTGAAGATTATATGAATCAGACAGGCTTAATACAGTTTTCAACATTTTTAAATCGTTTGCATATAAAAGAAACTCAGAGAAAGGGAAGCATTCAGATATCTCATTAATAAAAGTTACAAAGAACAAAGGACCCCAAATGCTGTGCTGCGAGACACCGGAAGAGGCCATAAAAGGATAAGAAGATACATCATCGATAACAACTACACATTCACGATTGAAAAGTTAAGGCTTTATGCATTTAAGGAATATAGAGTGAAACCCATAACTTTTTAGTTTCAAGATTAAGGTTGAATGGCATCGAAAGCTTTGGAAAAGTTCGTATAAACAGCACCCACTTGAAGACTATCAAAGACTTGAAAGCCGACATATAAAAATCCAAGGCGCATTTATTGAAGATGGTGGCACTATACCAACAACAATGTTTTGTACGCTTGACTGTCACGGCAAGGTATTGGCGAAGTAGAAAACAAAAAATTAATTCCTCTTGTTTTATTCTGTGCTGACAGCTACATGGACACAACGAAGAAAAAAAACAAATCAGCTGGTTTACCAACACCACCTTTAATAGATTCGCCTTGCAAAAATCTGAAAAACAACAAGATTAGTGACAGTTGACCCACCAGCCATGCTGATTAATAGAAATATTACGTTTCACAGCGAAGTATAATTTTTGCTTCATAGCAAAAGGGCGATGAAAGTTTGAATATAGACCTAAAGTGCGCGATGTCGTTTTTATTCCCAGTTTGAAATGTTGGTTTGAGGGAACTAACTTCACAAGCATCTATGACAAGGACTAGGACTTTTTAAAGATTAATAGAAATGCATAGGCAAGAGCAGAACAATTCTTGACAAAATAAGACGAGAAGCCAGCAACATCCACTTGACATGCACTTTTGATGTGCTGAATATCATCCCAAATAGCATTGTTTACCTATAATTGATTAGTTTTACGTAAAACTGCGTACCTCTGGACTAAAGTAATTAAATTGCAAAAGTAATTTAAACGAAATGTATGACTACTTTTAAGTATTTTCTATAAATATTATCTTCTCTGTAACCATACAAGGTGAAGAACAAAATAAATAAGACTGGCGTTATAAAAATGTTTTTGATGGTGAAAACTTTTTAATGAGTTATTCCGTTGGAACTTACATTCCAGCTGACATCCAGTGAAAGCTTGGTGACATTCGGTTCAGTGGTAGCGAAGTTATTGCGTCTAAAGTGTCTGTATGTTTGTGTCGTCGGTACAAAAATGAGTTTCGAACAAAGAGCTAATATCAAATTTTGTTTTAAAATCGGTAAAACCTTTACTGAAATATTTGAATTGATGAAAAAAGTTTATCTCGGGCCAGAGTTCATGAATGGTTTACACGTCTCAGAGATGGTTGTGAGGACATAAATGACAAAAAACATACGGGCCGCTGAAAATCAATAATCACCGAAGACTCCATCGAAATTGTTTGTAAATTTATCAGAAATGAACCGAAATCATGGTTGAAGTTCATGGAATCCGAGTTGAATATATATGCAAAACATCTATTTATCGCATTTTAACTGATCATTTTGGCTTACGAAAGATTTGTGCACATTTCATTCCTCACAAGTGAACTGAGGACCAAAAATTGCTCAGAATTCAACATACGAAACACCTCATTAAAGAAGCGAGAAAAGACGAGAACTTCCTTAACAACATTGTAACTGGTGATCAAACGTGGTGTTTGCAATGTGAACCGGAAACTAAGCGTCAAAGTGTCGAATGGAAGGCCCCAAACGAGGCACCACTCAAGAAATCGCGTTTGGAGAAGTCAAAAATCAAGTCGATGCTCATTTCTTTTTACGATTCCAAGGGAATTGTCCACAAGGAGTCATGCTAATGGGCCAAACCGTCAATTCAATTTTCTACCTAGGCGTTTTGAAGCATTTGTTGCATCACATTCGTCGAATTCGCCTTGAATACCGTGAAGGAGGAAGCTGGTGCTTATTGCACGATAATGCACCATCTCAACGATCCACTCTTGTGACTGACTTTTTGCCTAAAAATCGCATTTTAATCATCAAATGGTCAACGAACTCATCTGATATGGCTCCCTCTGATTTCTACCTATTCGGAAAATTGCATTTGGATATGAAAGGAAAACGTTTTGCGTCTGTAGAGCCATCCAAAAGGCTTGTGCTAACATCAGCTTGTGCTGGTCAAAGACCTGAAACTCTCTTTCGAAAAGCTTTTAGATCGCGGAAAACAGTGTATCGAGGCCAGAGGAATCTATTTTGAATTAATAAATAAACTCGAAGTTATCAGCGCAAAGCTCCTGTCATTTCTATTTAAGCTCAGTCTTGTTTATTTGGCACACCACCTTGTAGATTTAATAAAATAAAATTATAAATTATGCAAAATTTCTCAATATTTGAGCGGAAAAGCTTTATAAAATACGCTGCGAATTTGGCCTTTTAAATTTTTTTAATTTTCGATGCAGTGTTACCATATTGTTATAACTAACGAAATTTTTATTATTAATTTCAAGTGTAACAACGAAGAATCAGTTTATTGCAAAATTTGCTAAAACATTTTTAAAAAAATGTGTTAAAAAAATTTATTTTATAAAAATTTAATAAGAATATTTATAAAAAAAAATTTATAAAAAATGTTCTGTTTTCTCCAAAAAGTGCGCAGCAAGAAGTGTAAAGCAGAAAATGATGGAAGATACACTTCTCACAAAAATTAAGGGAACAGTAAAATTTCCTAAATTTCTTAGCGATTTTCGAAAAGCTGTGTCTCGGCGAAATATGGTCGCACGGAGTTCCAACAAAAAGCAATTTGAAGCTTTAAACTTCTAGTTTTAAGATCTTTGAGCAAACAATTTTTTTATTAAACGGTTATTTTGTAATCGTCAGTTAAAGGGCGACATAAAAATTTTCGAAATTTTTTCCTTTTTTTTTTTTTTGATTGCACGGGCTTGGCAAAATTTTTCCGACTAAAACTAGGCATTCAGTCAACTAGCTTGATTATTTAGCTTCACTGTATTTTATATTGTCCTGCTGCTAATACGAGTACTATCTAATATGCCTTTCATTTCCTGCAGGGTATCACACAATGCTGAATGTTTTTGCCTTTTTTTGAAGAATTCACTTAGAATAAACAATTAATAAAATTGCTATTAACAAGAACCAACAACAAAAATCGAATGTAAGTCAAAGTGAAATGAACAGGTAAATTATAAAAATAGGTGAACGAAAATGAAAAACAATATAGCGCTGGCTGGGACGACGTTCTGTTGTGCTATATAATAAAAAAAAATATATTGTATATAAAGGGTTTTCCAATAACAGGTGTTACAGGTGAATGGATTGTGCTATCGAGAGATGATTAACGATTTTTATTGGAATGGAGTTGGATGTTATTGATCTGAACAACGTTTATTTTCAACAAAAGGGCGCTACGTGCCACACAAGCAACGAAACCATTGATCTTTTACGGGAAAAAGTTTCCGGACCGTGTTAGCGCTCGAAGAGGTGATCACAATTGGCCAGCGGGATCTTGTGATTTAACGCCTTGTGACTTTTTTCTTTGTGGTCACGTGAAAGAGAAGATCTTCGCCAACAGCCCAGGGTCAATTCAAGAGCTCAGAGATGGAGCTCGTGAGGCTATCGAGCACATTGGGCAGCCACTTTGCAATTCGGTTATGGAAAGTTTCATGAAAAGGATATTGTCCTGTAAGCGTGGTCGTGGTGGTCATTTGCCTGCTGTTATTTTCCACTATTAACGGCATACCTTCGTTTTTATAATGAAATAAACATCCGATCATTTATATTAAGGGGGGAACCTGGTTTATGAGGTCTAAAAATTGCATCTCTTTGCGATTTTTTTTTTAAGGAAAAAATTAATTTAGTGCTGAAAAGTTTTTCTATCTTTAAATGAATATTTAAAAAGTATAAACAATTTTTGTACTGGTTAAAATAAGTTGAAAAAAAAATGTTTAACATAGCAATTAGTAGAGCGCTGCAACGCTGGAGTTTCCAACTGGCGTACAAGATACAGCTCGTAATTATTATCTAAAGCAAAAAATTCAAATGGATTTCTAATTATCATAATTTTTTATTCTAGATGAACTAAGAAAACTGAGAGAAATTCCAAAGTTTCAACTTTTTGGAGGTTTTAAAGAAAAAAAAATGCCTTTCTATAAAAAAAAAATTCACTTCAACTTGGTATAAAAAACTTGAAGAATTTTTTTTATCTATTTTGTTAGTTCAAATAGAAGAGAATTTAATACTGAAGGGAACAAGCTATGATTCATTTCAAAAGATTCATTAGTTTTTTTTTCATTAATGTACGCCAATTCAAAGAAATCATAAAAATGAAAAGTCGAGAAAAGAAGATAAAGTTTGTCCTATAGCTGACCGGTCACAGCGTAACTACCTAACGCTCGCCTACCTTTGGCTTTGTATCTACGGAAATATTTAGAATTAGGCTCTGTAACTTTGTGTGAATATTCTGAAATATATTAGGAATCGCTTAAAACTAAAAAAACAAAATTGATTTTTTTGACCTTATCAACCAGGCTCCCCCCTTAAAAAATAGCATTTTTCTTTGAATATCCAGATAAACACCTCTTATTGGAAAACCCTGTGTGCATACATACATATGGGTATGTGCAAGAAGGCAGTCGCTGAAGCTAAGTCTTGTTGTGTGTTATATACAGGTAGTAGGACCTGGGTTCGAGCCGCACTACACACGAATGACATCAACAAGTTTGCTCTAAAACTGGCTGCCTAGCGAGTTTATTTTCGAAATGAAAAAAAAAAAAATCATATAAAAAATCGACTGCAATTCTGAGATCTCACAAAGCTTCAGATGCCTCCGTTTGCGGAACAACATCGAGGCGCACACTGCAAATTGCGCAGAGGAAGCTCTGCCTCAACACCTTTCTGAGATGAATGTCTATTATATAACAGTAGATAGGTGAAAGAGATTCTTGTACATATGCATGTATGTGTTTGTATGTATGTGTACCTGTATATGTGCCTATATGTGCTCTATACTGAGCTGCTATTAGGTATAAACATTCACATGCATGGGGGAAATTTTCGCATGACTGTGTGTTTTTTTAAGTACGCACAGACACATACACATACTGGGTGATTAGTTAATACTTATTATTGTCATTATTGTACTTTGCTTGGTTGTTGCTTTTATTTATTTATATGTTTTATTAGATGTTGTTTTGCGTGTTTTTTGTTTTTGTTGATTTGTTTTTTTTTTGTCTTTTGTTGGATGGTGCAAGTTTTCAATTCTATTGTTAGTGGAACGTAATTATCGCTATTCATTTATATACATACATACACACAAATTTGACGTTTGAGGTTTGCTGTTCGACGTTTGACGTTTGGCGTTTGATGGGTGCGCCGGTTACGTTCTTCCCCCGTTCGCGGTGCACTTATATACAGACATACATATGAGTGTATGTATGTATGTATATGTATATGTATGTATGCATGTATATGTATGTATGTATACATGTATATGTATGCACGTATGTAAGCTTGTAGTTTGTGTTCCGCCCTCTCCACCGCCCATCCGGCCGCACACCAAATGTCGGTTGATGTCATTTTCGTGTGCCATTTTTACTTGGGCAAACAAAGGAAGTGCCGCCATCTACGCACACATACACACACACACAGGCGCGCACTAATAGTGTTACACTGATGTCATATTGCACACTGAAGTTGTTGCTTTTATAATTATAATTTTTTTTTTACAGTGTATTTGTTTTTCTTCTCTTTTATTTTGTTTCAATCATTCCATTTTTGTTAAGTACTTTTCCACTGCAATTATTCACGAAGTTCTTGTGGGGACTTAAATTGTTTATAAATGCATTTTTTTTTTCAAACACTAAACAAATTTGTTGTGGTGAGTATAAAGACTTTGAGCACTTAATTTAGCTATCGAGAGCTTAAAATGAAATATATTCAATTTGAATCATATCTAAGTACTCAACTGTACCACTGTCGTGGTGTCGGATGCGTCGTCAGGCGGCGACAGCTATGGCTGCAACCAATTCAACTGCTGCGCCGCGCTGCCTGGTTGGTCGTCTGGTCGTTTGGCCGCCTGCCTGGTTGGCTGACGTCTGCTGACTGCTCGGCTGCTGGCTGATGGACTCTTCTTGGGTCTGGTGGCGCATTTGTTGGGCATACATGCATATGTATGTGTGTATGTATGTGTGTTTATGCATATTTGTACATTGCAGACATTGCATTTTTTATTGTTGTTGTTATTGCGGCAATAGCGCAGCAGTTGCTATGTTTGTTCAGCTTATTTTCTGTATTCCTTATACGATTCGCTAGTTTTGTGTTCGTTGCGATTTTCAATGCCAACAGGGAGTCCGAAACGTACATATGGACGCATGTATGTATGTATGTAGCAAAACAGCAAATGGCCTGAAATTCCACACAAAATACAAAAGAGCCACTATAAAACAAAATAAAGCACAACAACAACAACACTAAACACATAACCATACCGAATTGTGGCTGCTAACGCGACGAAGCTGCAGCCGAAGCTCTAAATCCGATGGGCTCGTACAAAATGTGCAGAAATGCACACAAACGCAACGCACCGCACCGCATCGCAACGCCTTTTCAAAACTGCAAACAAGTGAGGTGCTGACGGTTCGTTGAAGTGCTGTGCGGTGTGGTGCGGTGCCGCCATTGAAGACCTACCAACCGAGAGACCAACAAACCGAGCGACCCAAAGAGCACAACGCCGTTGCTGTTGCTGTTGCTTTTGCCACTGACGCTGGCGCTGGCGGACAGATAGATAGGCAGACAGTCGAAGAATCAGCCGTTCGGTGAAATGTGCCAAACGACCAACCAGCGAAACACCAGAAATCCCATATTTTTTTTTTTGCTTTTTTTCGTTCGCTTTGTACCTCTTGCGTGGTTGCTTGTTTCACTTCAGCTACTTGCGCCTCACTACAGCAGCACGACACTGACAGCGTCGGCATGATGGCGAAGCGTTGCTCAAGTTCAAGGATGTTATGTAATATCACGAATGCGTTTGTGCAGCGCTGCAATACATTTGCCCCAGCCTCAGCCAGCTGCTGGTAAATCCAGTATGCCGCTGCTCCTCCTCCGCGTTCACTGGCACTTTTGGGAGCCCTCCGTTGTGTGCGTCGGCAGTGATGCCGCCACACCTTACATTTGATACAGTGCATATGTATATGTGTGTTCGCTATGTGTGTGTGTGTGTGTGTGTGTACGATATATGCAAGTTTATGTACCTAAATGTGTATATCGGAAATATCTCCAAGTGTCGTATATAAATGCATGGACTATATTAGGGATGCCAATATTAGCGGAACATTTTGATGCCGCGATTTCGGGATTCACCTTGGCTCATAGCTTTTTTAAAATGATCATCTCAACATACCAGGAAATAAAACCTTTAAAATTTTGTATAATATTATATAAACTGATTTTAAAATTCATTGATTTATTAGAGGAAACAAATTTTAGCGCAATAAGTTTTTATATTATATTCTAAAATCCGTGGGATTCCTAAATCACAAATAAGAATGAAAATTCAAGGTGCTTTTGGAAGGTGCTTTTCGAGGAAAAAAAATCATTGATCGAAATTTAACAAAAATATAAAAAAATCTCCATGAAACAAACGTAGGTATTCGTATATATGACCATATTTAAGGGGACAGATACCTTTGAAATTTCGAAAAAAAAAATGTTTTTTCATAAAATGTTAATATAATCCTTTAAGAATATGTCAAAAAATTTTTAGAACGTAAATTTAAGTATTTCTTATGTTATATGATAGATCGTTAACCGTGACGACTCTATTTTTTGCGTTCGAGCGCTGGGAGAGGTATAGTTACGTTGTATACAATCTTTTGACGCGTTTTTCTCATTACTATACTTTTCGGATTGGCGTACACGATAACTCGAAAAGTTATTGACCGATCTCCCTGAAATTTTGCACACATTTTTTTTATGATATTACTTTCTATGTGTTTCAAGTTTTCGAAAAAATTACGAAAAATAATTTTTTCGAAGCAAAACTAATAGGAAAATTCGGCCAAAATTCATTTTTTGTTTTTCAAGCATTTTATTTTTGTTTAATTCATATAGAAATTATGACATAAATAAACAAACAAATGTTTGGTTTTTTGTATTCAGGTCACTGACGCCGATGCTACAATGCCTGCCGATTAAAAAGCCCCGCTGCGACCTTCCTGGAAGAATTGAGTGTACATCCGCCATTTTAAAAGTTTAAAATAAAAAAAAAAAATATTTATATTATTTTAATGTATAAATAAACTGTATGCAAATTTTGAAAACAATATATTGACTTCTTCATTTTAAATAATTTTAATGAAAATCACTGAAAATATGGCGGTTTACAGGTAAAAAAATGCCATATTTAAAAAAAAATCAAAATTAGTTATTTTTATTGCCTTTAAAATGTGTACGAAATGGCTGCAAATCATGGAAAATGGAGTCTTATAATCTTGACCTAAACCTATTACATGCAAAACCATTTTTGGTCTCATTTCTGAATTGTCAAAACATTCATAAGCCAAGAATAATAGAATACGGGATTGCGCCGGCGTGACATCACGCGGGTGCAGTTGCTTGAGATAAATGTGGAAATGCGGCCAAGAATGCAAGAAGAAGAATAAATGACACAAACAACATACTAATAAATGCACGAGTATGACGTCATAGACCTTTCCCTCATAAGATAAGTAAATCTACAGGATACCACATCAGCGACTGCTACATCCATATTATTTTTTTCTGGTGGGTGAGATAGGTTTCAAAATGCTTACAGCGACCTTCGCCTACTGTGTTGAGTGGTGTGGCCACTGAATCAATCCCTCGTCTCCTTTTTTACTTCTGAAAAGACACCCTTTCCGGAACTACGTTCGGCATTACTTTGGGACCACTAAAGGGCCAATTTTATTCACTCTCGTTTGGGTCCAGTGTATTTGTAGTCAGCTTTCATGCTATAGGCTCGTCTTTTTGTGTCTTTGTCTGAGCAGCTTCGCCGAGGTATCGCACTATGCCGAGGTCTATCTTTTTTTCCGTAGTACGTTCGCGATGTATCTCTTTTCCGCGTTCCACCTGTGCTCGCGCTCAAGCGTTTTGCTGATTATATTGCTCGGCGCGATGACGCGAAGCTACTTACTCGATCGTCTATATCCGCGAGCCATCTTTCACAATTAAAAAACGTGTGTTCAGCGTCATCGCTCGGTGCTTCGCTGTATATGCACCAGGGATCGTTTATCTTGCTCATGCGATGTAGGCCTGTGGCACAAGAAGAGCTAAGTTAAGAAGTTGCTTTGGACCCATTTGCCTTTTGATGTAATGAATTTCGCCGTTCATCTGCCACTCGGTTCAGTGTCCCATCGGCTTTGCCTCCCCATCATGGTTTAACATCTCCGATCCGCGTCGCTAGTGATGACGTGTTTCATCTTGGAGTCCCACTCAACCATTCATTCCCGGGCCACGAGGTCGACGATTATCTCCCGTTGATCACAAAGACTGCTGCGCCAGAGACAGTGCGGCAGGTGCGGCAACTCTCAGTGCTTTGCGCATTGGCATGTGACCTCGTGCCATCAGGATGACTTCGGCCTTATGTTTGGTGAGTTCCAGGCCATGGTCTACAAGCCATATTGTCGGCTTTATCATAATTTTCTTCAGCTTCCTCTTAGCGTCCCCAAGCTGCTCCAGCCATAGCGACCATCGATCATAAGCTATTGCCATCGAAACAGTCCAAGTAGGCGCGAATTCCTACAGATAGTAGAATGGGCGGAAAACGAAAAACTTCGCACATAAGCTTTTGGAGACTTTGAGCGCTTCAACGACATTGAATGAATACCGTGGAATTTGCATGCTCCGACAAAGAGGTCGTCAAACACGTAAAGGCAATTGCCAGATTCAACAGGGGTGGATGACTCTTTCCAGCAATGATTTTACAGTGGGTGGTAAGAGGTAGATGCAACTTCTGACGTATGACATCAGGATGACTGATGATGTTGAGTGTAACGCTCACACTGCCTCCCGGCGAAATATTTGACGGTAGTAGCGATGGGATCGTTATTTTCGAGAATAGGAGCTTTAGTTCGGGTTAAAGTCGCTCACGAAGGGGTTAGGTTTTTGCGTATCATTCTTCTAAAAACCAAAACAACAAAATTTAAGTTTACTGAGATCGGAATAGCGGTACGAAATGAGCCTATGCCTACCATTAAATATCATTTAAACGTATTTTATCGACCCATCGGAAAAATTACGAGCGCATCAAAGTTCATGCTGATGAAATAATAGATGAAAACCAGTGTGGCTTTAGGAGGAATCGATCGACAATTGATCAAGGTTTCCTGGTAAACCAAGTTTTTGAAAAAAATTTCGAGCATAGTATTGATATATTCTGTCTATTTATTGATTTTAAACAAGCGTTTGATAGTCTTGACAGAAAGCAAATCAAACACTGTTTCCAAAAACTTGGCTTCCGTTGAAACTGATTGAACTGGTTCTCTGCTGGTGCTGAAAATATAATACATTTTATTAAAGCGGAGCGGAATATATGGATTGGCCATTGCCTAATCAAAGAATCCAAAAGAGGGTGTTTACTTTGCCTCCAATTGGAGGAAGAAAGACAGGCCGACCTTCAAAATACAGTGCTTAACTCTTACTCGCTCGAATCTAGGTACATCTTTCGATTTCTCTATCGCCTACCAGACTTGACTGTCGACAAAATCCAATTTTTTTTGGGACAATTGGATATGCCCATCGCCACAGCTCTCCACCGTCATGCCGCTGGCTGCTGCCGCAGCATAGTTACCTCCAACGGACAATAGTGGATCACTAGGCCGATCCGGTTTCGCGCTCCCTACTGCGCTCTTAGCCCCCGCAGCACTCGTTCCACTGGATTCGTTGGTACTACTACCTGGTACTTGATTGCTGCAAGAGGCTCCTCCTGCAGTCCGGATTCCGGTTTATTACCCTTCCTCCTTTCTTTTTCTCCTTGCCAACTGGAGCGCTCACCGTCGCTTCATCTGTCAAGGTGGCCAGATCAGATGGGTCATCATAAGATCTGTTCCTCTTGCCAGATTCAGCTACAGGAGTGGGTGAAGACACATGAGCCGCAACTCCGGCTCGAGTAGCAGTTGGCATGGCTACGTTAGCTGTAGTCATACCTACTGTTTCTGTTGCTTTCTTCCCGTTCCTCTGCCTTCGCCGCTTCTTCTGTCTATTAGACAGATTTTCTCCTGAAGCTGGCATCAGTTCCGTGGCCATAGGTGCGCTGGTATTTTCTGAGCGTGAACTCTGATTGACCATATCCCCAACAGTCGCCGAAATTGGTGCCAGGAAAGGAACTAATTTGGTTTTCTCAGTCGTGGTGACATGGAAGGCAGGGGTTACCTGCGCCACGTTTACGTGCTCTAAATTGCCTCCCGCATAAGACGCTTTCTTTGTAGCCGTTACAGCAGTGGTATTTTTCGGATGCATTCAAATGAATTCAAACTAACCACATTACTTCCGTCCGCAGAGGAAAGTGTCAGAGCACTGAGACGTAAATGAGCTAGCGCAGCCTCCCCAGGATCAGCTAAAGGGTTTGCAGTGGTCGCCTGCATCTTCATTGCTTTCGCTGGTTCCACTGAGCCAAGCTCATTTTCGCCCAGTAATAGGCTCTCTATAGAGCTACGTATAGAGCCTGACGAGGTTGCACCGTCCAATAGGTGTCCATCCTCAACCAGTAGCTTGTTTCCTCCAGGGCCCTGATTTTCAGCCCTTGTCGTTTTGGTGGCGAAAGAGTTTTAGGCCAGCACATCCGATGCCCAAGCCGCTGGAGAACCAGCGGGAGGATTGCCTCAAGTGTGGGTACCCCGTGCAGAGTAGTCCTGGTTTGAACTCATTTCCGTTCGGTGGCCCTATTAATACTCTTCATGGGAGCCACTGTTGAAGAGGAACCCGTTATCGACAGTTCAAGTCTAGATCCGTAGTGTTCTGTTTTAGCTCAGTAATCACTCTATTTGTCAACCGACAGCAAGGGATCTTACTGAGTTAAGTAGCAGGGTTACCTCGCGCAGGATGTGATTCTTCATCACGCACTAACGGTCTTGGCTTAGTAGAGGCTATGGGGTTGGAGTAACCCTCTGTATTGCGCATATCTACGCATTGTGCCGTCCTCATAGTAGTCATAGTCAGTCCTAAGAAAGATTCATACAGTGAGAACTAACATTTAACACCATTTGAAGAACTTTTATTGTAATTCAATTTTGTTACAAACAAGTTTTTACCTTCTTTCAATTCCTTAATTCCTTTTCGGGATCCCGGGCGCAACACCAGCTTATCTCGAGAACACCGGTATACCTAATATGTATGTATGCATGGCATCTTCCAAATTCGCATCCCGCAAACTGCGCGCCTCCGCGCTGTGCAGCATTCAAATGTATTTCTTCCATATATGTACGAGTATGCATATACATACACACATACACGAGTACACGAGTATATAGTAAGTATATTTTAAACTGGCATATAGGGAAACTATACTTATAGATAAATATTTGCATCGCCTTTAACTGTGCATTCCCTCATTTATTCTCTCCCATGCCGGACTATTTGAAATATAATATATTTTTCCCATATGTTCTCCAAAGATATTTAGCGAATTGTTATCGAATTTGTTGAGTCATCTGCCTCGTATGATTTGCTTTAAGTATACACTTTCGTGCATATATCGATTTGTTAGAATTGTTTACGCTGACTGAATTACAGTAAATGACACTTGAAGATTGTGCAATATTTTCTAAAAATGCAGTAAATTAAAGTTTTATAATATTTTTTAGGAAACCCTATTTGTAGCGCTCTATGTCAGTAAGGCTGAAAGAGCTGTTTAAATTTAGTAATATCGGGTCGTAAAGAAAGCAGTCCCAGTTTTAACAAGTTACAATAAGAACAGACCATCTCATTCATTTGGAGCGGCTCCTGCTTCATCAAGAGACTGAAAATATCATTGGTCACTGCATAATGGGGACGCATCAGTGCGGTATACGGGCTCTGCCGGCAAATGACCTTTGCCGATGTTGCCTATTGAAAGCGTCGACACTTGTCTGCTCTGTCGGCGGCTAGAATGCTATCCTTTAGTCAAATGGCTTACTTTTCAAAAATGTTCATTGGTCCGAAATACGGAGGAAAGTCGATAGAGTGCTGTAATATTTCCATTTAGTTTGAAGGATCCATTTTAAAATTGGCATATTTTGATTACTCAAAAGTTCGCAAATCAAGTATTTTTTAAGTTGATGATGAGTGCTGAACACAGAAGCTGTAACTATAAGGTCAAGGATTTTCCCTCAGCGGATTGTGGGATTCGAATTTGCCCCAGGCAACGAATGCCCATCGCAAGAGGCGACTAAAGTCAGACCTCAGTTTATCCTCACCACAGTTTTGAGGTGGTAGAAGGTTGAGCAAAATAAGTATAGAAAGGACCTGGTGGCGGTGGAACACTGTGATCAATGCACCAAAATTTATTGAGGGCGCAGAGCGCGCAGTAGGTCTTTCAGGTCTCTGTGGTAGGTCATCTCATAATATAAATACATGTATTGAAATTAGGTGTAGGAGATCGACTTTAGCTACTACTTCGACGTCCACTTCGCCGACAAAAGTGAGTGTGACTCTGATACCTTTCCGGAGCTGTTTCTACTAGATAAGTTAGAAATCATCACAACCAGACAAGGCGTCTGTTTAGACCAATTCGTAGTAAGAAAAGCTTACAGCCTCACAGACTATAGCAGTGTTAAGCTGAGAAGTATGTAATACATATGTGTACACCCTTTTTGGGTGTTTGGCCGAGCTCCTCCTCCTATTTGTGGCGTGCGTCTTAATGTTGTTCTATAAATAGAGGGACAAACAACTTCAAGCCGACTCCGAACAGCAAATGGTCTTTTATGAGGAGCCTTTTCATGGGAGATATACACACAGAGGTTTGTCATTGCCTGTCGAGGAGCGACCGCTATTAGAAAAAATTTTTTCTTAATTTTTGATCTTTCACTAAGATTCCAACCTACGTTCTCTCTGAATTCCGAATGGTAATCACGCACTAACTCATTCGGCTGCGGCGGCCGCCTTCATTGTAAAAAGTCAGGCGATAATTACTACAACCATTAGGGTGGTAAAGACTAACTAGACAATATTCAAGAATACGGCCCGTTCCTATAATCTCTTTGATAGCCTGCCGTTAGTCCGTTTTTTTTTGTCGGGTTGATGTCCGTGAAGAAGAAACTCTAATGAGTACTGTTTACTTATTAAATACCTTTTCACTATCTACCACTCTGCCCGCGGAACTGCCAAAAAGATATTACTTCTCGGGCCTCATAGGCTGCTAGTTATTCCCTTCCAGTTAACAGCTGATTTCAGCATAAAATCTAAAATATTTTCTCCATTTAAGACGTTTAAAGACTCGCGAGTATAGCATTGGAGCAAGACGTGATCAACATCTTCTTCCCTCTTCGTGCAGATTGGGCAATTTGGAGAAGTGAAAAATTAAGAGTCATCAGAAAGTGTACAAAAGAAGCAGATAGTCCGCAAAGCGCTAGCCGATAGATACTTTTCTTGCGTAGCTATTCACGTTCAAAGCGTAAGCTCAGATCGGTGCTCAAAAGGATCAAGTTGACCCCCTACCCACTTTATAGGACTCTTGAAGTCAGTCTATATTGAAGGGTATGCGAAAAAGAACTTGAAGAACCCAGCCCAAGCACTGAAGCTGCAAGCTCTTTGCTCTTTTTGCAAATTGGATAAATCTCTGGAGTAGCTCCTTGATTTCTTTATTATAGTAATGATTTTACTTTAGCCTTCACTTGACGTTCAAAAAACGGAGAGAAAAAACCTCTTCGATAACTTGGACAATCGTTTATGTGTTACAAAATAAGAATTGGCTAAGTACATAAGGGCAGTCCAATGGAATTTTATGGCCATCAGAGAATGCCTGAACTGATTTGACAAATTTTATTCTGAGTTTGAGCAGCACTGTGCTCGACCTACCTAAGTTGATGACATCGACTTGAATTAGATGGTCATGAAATTGCAATTTGGCTAAATTTATCATACATATACTTGACTTCAATTGCTTTTCAATATGAAAAAGCAAGATAAGCATCTCTAAGGCAAGAAAATCGACTCGTTGGATCCTACTGCTAACGGAAAAAGGATTAGATCCAAGGAAGGAAACGATCAATTCAATCACACCAGACGAGGCCACATTGAGGTATGATTTATTAATTTAAATTTCTGCAAAGGAAATTCTGTTAGTAAGGCAAACTCGCAGCCATAATAGAAACATTGAACGGAATAGAAAGAAGCATTCAAGCTTGTACAGTAGAATATTATGTGAGACTATATCAAATGCTTTTAAGAAATCAGTATACCATAAATAGTATCTACCTGATACTCACACTTAAAAGCTGGCGTCTCACACTGAAATGTTAATTTAGCCAATTATTATTTTAGTTAAAAATTTTAGTTAAAAGTAATAATTTGTCTTTGAACAGTTTTTCGAAAAGCTTTAAAAGGGTACTCATTTAAATATTTTGCGGTAATTTCTAACATCATTTTTGTAACCAGATTTAAGAATTGGTTTAATTGAACGCAACATCCAGCGCCCAATAAAAATTCCACCGGAGAGGGAAAGATTGATGATGTAGGATTAAGGCTTAGCAAGTGACGAATTACGTTTCTTAAAAAGAAAAGAGGAGAGCCCATCAAAGTCACTTTTCAAATATGACTTCATGGAAGAGATACCGATATTGGCGAACAATGCATCAACGTCTACAGATTGTGAAGCAGCAACACGGTATGGGTTATGAACATTTAAAGAATCATTAACAAAATTACATTTGAAAAAGTTCGCACTTATTGCATGTTATTTATTTATATATGGTATATATTTTTTTTTCTTTAATAATTTTATTGCATTTTACTTTTTGTGTTAAAATTTATTTATATTTTTAAAATTTTATCACACTTAATTTAATTTTATGAATGTTGTGTGGAGGGGTAAGAGGCGTGGACCAACTCACCACCACCATTATAAAGAGCAAGGACTCACAATTATAACTATGAAAATCTCAACCTCCTACGGTCACTAGGAAAAGGTAAATATTATGTTTTTTCACGATCGATTCGCGTATTGCACTGAAATATCGTTGAAGATAAATATGTGACGCAATTGTTAATTTAATTAAGGTTTGATAATTCATAATAATTATGAAAATGTTGTTTTAGTGAAACTCATATGTGTATATTTAAAAAGAACAAGCACCTCGACGCAATTTTTTATTCCTAATTTTCACTATTTATAAAAATATTGTTTTATCGGAGACCAAAGGTCAATTTCAAAATTTTTAATGAATGAAAACAACAAAAGTTCTATCGAGTCTCAATTTTTGGTTTCTTTCCAACGAAACGGTGCCTGTTCCTTACATATAGTTAAAATATTAGCATTTTGGCATGGTTTTATATATAAGTATATCTGCCATCGCTGAAAAAATTAAAAAGTTGGCGTAGCTCATCCGCGCGGGAGCGTTGACGTCCGCCGGTCTTCGGCCCACGAACACTCCTAGGATTATAACCCTCAATCAATAGAATTCTCCTTTCCTTTACCGCAGTACTCCTTGCCAATTACATAACGTTTACCCTTATTTTTTGTACATTCAATTCATTATTTTAATTTTATTTTATTATGCTTACATTATTATATTCCATTATACATAAATAATTCTTTGAATTTAGTATCATTTATTTTCATTTTATTGCATTTTACTTTATTTCACATTATTTTGTTTTTATTTAATTTAACTAACTTTGGTTGCATTTAATTAATAATAGATTATTTAATTTTTATTTTTTTAATTTAATTTAATTTAAATTATTTTATTTTAGTTCTTTTTTAATTCTTTTAGTTTAGTTTAATTTCGTTTCATTTCATGTTATTAATTTAATTTAATTGTATTTTAGTTTATTTAATTTTATTCTATTCTATTTTTTGATTTAGTTTAAATGGGTTTAATTTATTTTAATTTTAATGCATTTTACATTACCTCACATTTTCTTATTCTAATTTAATTTAGCCAAATTTTTTTTTATTTAATTCAATTTAGATTTATTAAATTTTAATTTACATTTCTTTTTATTTTCAACATTTTTTAAATTCAATTATTAAAAGTGTTTTTAATTTTTATTTTTAAAACTTTTAAATTGATATTTAAATTTATATTATGTTATTTCAGTTATTTTTAAATTCCTAGTTTTATTTTTACCTTCATTTCGCTTCATTTAATGTCATTTATTTTATTTTAGTTTATTTTATTGTTTCTATTTTTTGTTACACATTTTTTTTAACTAAGTTAAAGTTAATTTTACTTTTATATTACTTTATTTTGTTTTATTTTATTTTACTTAATAAAATTAAATTGTTTTATTTAAATTAATTTTTTTTGCTATTCTATTTTTTGTTACATATGTATAGTTATAATTTTATATTATTTCCAAAAACCAACTTTTACTACTTGGAACATCTCGTACACATACCTGCCTACTCTATTTTAATTCATGCCCACGCTTATGGCTAAATAAGAAACGTTCATATTTCTATTTTGCATTGGATGTATCATAAAATAGTGAAATGCGCTCGTTAATACAAAAATAACAACAGTTCAGCAATGGGTTGAGGCGGAAAATGAAATGTAAAGGTGTGTGTGATGCACAGCGCAGTTTCCTTTATTAATATTTAGTCATATACACACTTACATATACACACTCACACCTTTGCATTGCACTTTTCCTGCTTTTCCAGTTCCAGCGACACATCTCAGCTTAATTCTTCGCCTATAATGCAAATGCGTACGTGGAGGCATACACAGGCACACACATACATGTACGTATACATACTTATACATCTATTTTTCTGAATTTATATTTTTGTATGTATATTTCCTTCGATTTCTTCGTTCCATTCTCCGCAGTTCCGAGATAACATTTTACATCTTCTAATACCAGAGTCTTTTACACAAACCTCTACTTTGTCGCTTCTGCCTTCTGCCCATCCATAAATGTTATACGAGTACCTCACCCATTTCCCGCTTCCCGGTTCACTTTTTTTCCTCTGTTTATTACGATTCGGTTGTTAATTGAATTTATTTGTTCCTGCTATTTTTGTTGCACATACATCATTTCTAATTCTTTAATTAAATTAAATGTTGCAAACGCAATGCTTCGCAATTGCATTATTTTCAATCAAGATACATACCGATGTGCATTTATATATATGTATGTAGATATGTATGGGCCTGAGTATGTGCAGCTGGGTGCATTGTGTACTATCTAAGGTACTTTAATTCTATAACTGAAGATTAGCTTCTATATCTGTTTTAATCCCTGCATTTTGAGTAGGTTTTGCGCTCGGAATATTCAACTTATTTTAGGAATTTTTACAAGTTAAAAATTGAAAAAAAAAAAAATTGTGCGAAGCTAATATTTCGAACAGCCGTGGACTGGATGTTTGACTGAGTTCCTCGCTCAATTTGTGATGTTTGTCTGGAAAAACTTTGAATGGAGTCAATGCATACTTTTGACGGTAACATAAATAATCGCCCGATTGTTTTTGTGCTGTTCTATATTTTGTCATTAAAAATATGGTCACCGGTTTGCTTGTTAGAATTTAGAAACGGATTTAAAGCAAGTGAGGAAGGCGAATTTTTCAAAGATTTACTTGCTGATATTTTTTCACTTTTTTTCTCAAGCAATAATCAAAATCTTAAAGTTACTAACTGCCTGGTTAAACTTGGGTGTTTGGCTGAGCTCTTCGTCCTATTGGTGGCGTGCGTCTTAATGCTGTTCCACAAATGGAGGGACCTACAGTTTCAAGTCAACTCCCAGTGGCAGATATTTTTTATGAGGAGCTTTTTTCATGGCAGAAATACAATCGGAGGTTTCCATTGCCTGCCGAGGGGCTATTAGAAAAATATTTTTCTTCATTTTGGTGTTTCACCGAGATTCGAACCGACGTTCTCTCTCTGGATTCCGAATGGTAGTCATGTACCAACCCCTTCGGCTACTGTGGCTTAAACTTTAGGTTAGGTTATTAGGTGCGCCACTAAGTTATCGCTGTTTTTTTGATGAAAACACAACTTTATTCTGAAAAAATGGTTACAAGTGAATCATTGAAAGTATTGCCCATCGCTGGCTACTACTTTTTCCCATCTCGTAAACCGTCGCGGTAAAACTCTTCATCTTTTGAGGCTATCCACGGATCAAGCCATTTTAATGATTTTGATGTCTTCATATGAATGGAACTGCTGGTCAGCTAGACCATGTGCCATCGATCGGAACAGGTGATAATCGGACGGCGCTATATCTGGAGAATATGGCGGGTGGGGTAGGATTTCCCATTTCAATGTTTCCAGGTAGGTTTTAACGTCAGGCCGAGCGTTGTCTTGCTGTAGAATCACTTTTTCATGCCTGCCCGTGTATTGCGGCCGCTTCTCGCGCAGTGATCGGCTCAATCGCATCAATTGAAGTCGATACCGAGCCCCAGTGATGGTTTCGCTTGGTTTTAACAGTTAATAACAAATAACATCAACTTGGTCCCACAAAATACATAGCATAACCTTCGTAGCGTGAATACTCGGGCGAAGCGACGACGTAGAAGCATGACCGGGCAGTCCCCATGACTTTCTTTTCTTGGTTGCTGTAATGAATCCATTTTTCATCACCCGTCATGATGCGATGAAGAAATCCCTTCCCTTTTCCCGCTGGAGCAGTTGTTCACAGGCGAATAAACAAAAAAACGACGCTCAACTTGGTTTTAACTCATAGGAAACCCAAGTCACCTGTTTCTGAATCTTTCCCAAAGAATGCAATCGTTTGGAAATGGATTGGCGGGTAACTTGTAATACGGAAGCAAGCTCTTCTTGCGTTTAACACGGATCCTTTTTGAGCAAAGCCTCCAATTCAGCGATCTCGAAGGTTTTTGGTCTTCCTTCACGTGGACGGTCGTCAACATTAAAATCACCGTCTTTGAAGCGACGGAACCAATTTCAGCACGCTGTTTCACTTAAAGCAGCATCTCCATAAACCTTTTGTAGCTCTCGATGCGCCTCAGCCGCCGTTTTTTTTTCGAATGAAACAGGAAAATCAACACTTCCCGCAAATGACGATTATTCGGCACAAAATCAGACATTTTCACAAAACCAAAAGTATCTGATCCCAAAACAAAATCACTAATGTGTCCAAGCAGTTTGTTCACCACATGTCTAAGCTTGGTTTATGACGTTTAGGTTATGTTAAAATCGACTAACACACACTGCTGGCGGCATCTATTGACAATTAACTTAGTTGCGCACCTAATAAATCTCGTTCCTTGTGATACCACTGAGAGAGTAAAAGGGAGAAAGGTAGGAGAGAAATAATAGGGAAGAGGGAATTATGTTTGGTTACGTCAATCGCCAATATGGTATGTCTGAATATCAGCCCGAAGAGAGCAGTGCAACTGGGAAGAAGGTGAAGAGATGATTCCACCTCATCCTCCAGGCAGCTGTTGCGAAAAAGTCTCAAAGCAATAAGGAAAGAATACCCACTAAATTTGAGCAGCAGCTTTGTTAGATTTGGAATTTTGCTTAAGTCTCCGTTCTACTCGTTGTTAAAAAGATATCGCAACTTTGCACGTTTGTGCACTAAACCCAAACTCGCTGAGTTGGCACGAAGCGCACCTTTCCACAGTTTTTTAAGAGTACCCAACAATTTTCATTTCGTGAGTAAACGACCTGAAGGAACCCTATCTAGCTAGGTTACACGCCCATCAGCGGCACGCAATGTATCTGTAACCAAGAGTCGAAATGAGCCTAATATCGAAGTAAGCGTCCAAAGTGTAGTTTGCCTCCCGGTCATTACGCAACATCAACAGCTAAGAAGCTCAAAGAGATTACGACTGCCTCCGCGTGTAAATTATTGAAATTGTCCTTTAGCCTGAATTTGAGCTTTATGGGAAGCTCCTCGCAAAACACTCCTCCACTTAGCTTTCCGTCCAAGTGCGAACCATCCGTAAAAATGTTTATCAGACCATGTTTTCAATTCCTACACCTCGTCCACTCTTCCCTTGAGCGGATATGGATGGAAAATGTCGCGCATGGACCCAGCGATGGTATTTATTGGTTAGAAATAATACCGAAATGAATGTTGGGCTTCTACGTATGCTTACTGTACTGATTAGCTCTGAGTACTTTATCATTCCGCCCAATCCAGACGGCGCTCATCCAGCAAGCAGTTACGGCTGCAAGAAAGTGCTTTTCCCCAGCCGTAATGGTCGAGTTCGGATTGATTAGAAAATATGCGTCGGGAATCCTCGCTGCTCATCGACAAATACCCCGATACATCCCTTAGGCGCCCCATCCATGAACATCGTGGATTTAGTGCAATCCTCCACGATTTCACAGAATCGTATCCATGAGTCTCGCTTAGCTTTCACAATCTGGGACTTACGGATTCCTAATCAAATTTTTATAGGTCCCCTTCTAAGGCAGATTTAATTCATATAGCTCTTCCGAGGGCTCACTGGTCCACCAATGCGGCTTTTCCTTTTTAGCGAGCGGTCTTAGCTGACAGGAGCTCTCGAGGACCCTGTTGCACGCAAAGATGAATATCTTCAACAATTCATCGATTCTTACAGATCTAAAATTTCTTGCGGTGTATACTCCTAAAGTTGCTGTTGGAAGATTATCGACCAGGTTTCGTTTAAACAGAACTGAATAAACCTGTGATCCAAAAAGGAATGAGCGTTAAGCCTCAGCGAGGTCCTCTCTTAATAGCATCGGAAGTGGCTCCCATAACTTCGTTCTCGTGTACTTTATAGGCTGATTCTAGTCAGAGTTTTTCGGGATGCCTCTCCAGGCTCACTGTAACAATGTCTTCAGTGTTATACTTTACCCAGGGGTAGCGTTAAATGATCTGCGGTCTTAACGGCCCTCTCTTTTGGAAACTTGAACGGTGACGACCCTTGCTTTCGTCTTTGGATTAACTTGTTTACCTTATGATTGGGCTTCTGATCCCAAAGCTGGTGGCTGCGTATGATGAGGTGGAACTTAGCGAAAATGTCTGGTGGGCTAATGTCGTAACTGCCCCCGTCTCGTTGGAACCCTGGCAGGCCTCGGCGTACGTTCCAAACCGGTGGTCATTGGATTGGCGGTATAGGTGCGGTTAAAATGGCTCCCATCTTTGCGCTTGCTGATATAGCAGGCATTGATATTAAAAACCTTACGAATTTCATCAGTAGTACGAAACACCACCGTAAATCAATCATCGTTCGGTTGCCTTCAACAACTATACATCTCCTCCTCCACCTTTCTTTCTTCCCAGCCTTCTTATCTCCTTTACAATGGTATCACAAATGATGAATTTTTGAGGTTCCAATAACAGGTGTTATTTTGAATAGCCCGCTATTTCGGTAGATGCCACTTTTGAAGCTGTCATTTTTTGATGTTTGACAAGTAGAAACTACGCCATTAATAAAAATGGAACGAGACACGCTTAAACAACGCATTGAAATTATTAAAAAGTTATGCTGAAAAGCATTGAGAAACCTCAAAACAGGCGACCCTGGATGCAGGGTGAGTAAGTGAGTGTCCTTCTAAGGACGCCGTCTTGGCCCTTTATCTCGAAGCAATGCGGAAGCAGTCCCGGGGTGGAGGAAAAAATCCAAAATAAGAGGAGGGATATAAATAAAAAATAAAACCCCTCGTCTCCAGTAATGATGCGTTTGATGAATGTTGGGTTGGATTCAGCCTTGGAAATCACGAGTTTGGCGATATCAACGCGGTCTGCAGCAGCACGGCGCAAACTCAAATAATCAACTACAATGTCCTGAACAGATCCATAAACAATGCTCGAATACTCTGCCAGCAGATGGTTAGCTTCAACTTCAACTTTTTTCATCAGTTTTCGTTCGTCATCCTCGATGGACTCACGATCTCTTGAAGCGTTTATGGCACTCGTAAACGGAATAAACACAGATGTAGCAACCTAACAAAAAACAGAAAACACAGCACTCACACCAGTTGGCCCAGAGCGTCACCTGGCAGTTGTTCCGGATACTTTTTGTTCAAGGTGGTATACGACCATTGCAGTTGGAAACTTGTAGCTATGCATGAATTCCTTCGCTCTAAAATTATCCGGTCGATTGACTCGTCGCTATTTAGTAATTTAATATCAGATGTGGATGTAGCCGCCATATCAGAGTGAGCTTTGTGAGTGCTTACTATTGAGTCTCATCGGATTCGAGGCCCACTGTAGAAATTGACAAAGATCGTATAATAAAATTCCACCTTAAGCAGGAAATTTCAAATTTTGCAGTACATTTCTACCTAAATTTCGCTTGAACAAATCAGTATTTTTGGGAAATTGGTATAGCCAATTAATATTCCTAGTTGTTACTATCTCAAAATACCATATCGAGTGGTTCGATAGCAACAAAGATTTCATGCTGGAGTAAGTCGATGTTATGATATTTTCCTAATATAAGTTTTATTGATACATACCTATCCCAAAATGCGATTTGCTAGGAGGGCCTCTTTGAAGAAGATCTCCATACATTTTAATGCTGTAACCAAGGCGTGGGCGGATGATAGGCTTCATCCTTCTAAGCGGGATGTCAGCGAAAAAACTTATTTTGTTTCTAGGTAAATGAATAACTGAATCGTAATGAGTATCCGTTTTCCAATCGCTCATTAGCTGTTTATGCCTCTTATTTGCAACTACCGTCCTTCCTTCATTTAAGTTTTCCTTTTTCCTCCAATTTACAATAATTATATAATTTTTAATTTTAAACAACCAAATGTAAATAAAAACTAATTCATTCTTGCATTCTGTTCATTTCATTTTTAATGGCTCACGTAACTAAAAGTTTTTTGGCAACAGCTGTTGCTAATTACACTGCAAAAGTTGCAGGTGCTGCAGCTTACATATATGCTTTTACATATATTTATAAGTACATAGAGAATAAATATATGGTAGGTAATTAAAAACACAACAATTTTGTGCATTTTTATTTTTAATCTGCTGTCAACGGTCGTCAATTTGGTAAATTACAATGAGCAAAAAATTTTCTAAAAATAAATCGTGCACTAAGGGTGGACCAAAGGCTGGCTTCTCTAAAGTTTACAATTGGAACTATTTCGTGCTCAAAAAAGTTAAATTAACCCAATACCGTCTTACTTTTGAACGTTTCAAAATATTAGGGGGATTATCTATCTTTGGAAGACCCATTGCACGAATTGCATTGACGCAAGAACAAAAAAAAAATGCAACACTTGCAAAAAGTTCTATTCCTACATCCAAGTACACTCAGGTGCATTTCCTTGCAAAGCAGTATCGGCAGAGAAAAGCAACCCTGGGTTAGCTGTTTTTTATTGTTTTTTTAAGGTGACCAAAATTTAGCAACAGTGGTACTCTCGCATTCTTATACATTTTAAATAAAGGGTTTTTCAATAAGAGGTGATATTCCTGTAAAAGATCAACGATTTCGCTGCTTGTGTGCCAAGTAGCGCCGTCTTGTTGAAAATAAACGTTGTCCAGATCAATACCATCCATTTTCGGCCATAAAAAATCGTAAATCATCTCTCGATAGCGTAATCTATTCACCGTAACTGTTGCTCCAGCTTCATTTTCAAAAAAGTAAGACCCAATAACTTCGCCGGACCATAAACCGCACCAAGCAGTCACACGTTGGGGATAGATAGGCTTTTCAACACTAACTCTTGGATTTTCTGAGCCCCAGATCCGACAATTGTGCTTGTTGTCGAAGCCACCGAGGTGGAAATGGGCCTCATTACTCAAGATGATTTTTCGATGGAATTCCGGATCATTTTCATGCATTTCAACGACCCAATCACCAAAGACGCGACTTTTACTGGACTTTATAAGTCTTAAGACCCAAATCTTTATGCAAAACACGTTGTAGTGGCGTTTGTGGATTGCCTAATTCCAAAGAACGACGAGGAATGGACAAACCTGGGTTTTCTTCAACACTTTGGGCTACAACAGTAATATTTTCGGCTGTTCTTGAGCTACGTGCATGGGTTTTATTCTTCACATCACTAATTTGTTCGAGTTTTACGAACCGTCTCTGCCAAATTTCCACCATTTTTATAGTGAATTTTAATAATTTCGTGTTTTTAGGCGTGTATCGTTCCATTTTTATTAATGGCGTAGTTTCTACTTGTCAAATATCAAAAAATTACAGCTTCAAAAGTGACATCTACCGAAATAGCGGGCTATTCAAAATAACATCTGCTATTGGAAAACCCTTTAGCTCTTTTCGATTTCTTGCTACTATTAAAGCGATAGAGATTCATGCATTGAAAGTTTTGCTTTAGTTTAAAAAAAAAATTCTCAGATGAGGCTTGTTTTCATCTAAGAAAACTAATAAAATGTTCACATGTAGGGATCAGAAAGCCCAACACTGTACTGCGATTCATTAACACACTTTAACGATATTCGAATAGTTATCTTTCCTTGGTCACAATTTCAAAAAAATCCCATTCATAACGAAAATCGATAAAACAAAATCTGCTGTTCGATTAACATTTCGATTACAACAACGATAGCACAATTTTGTTGTGGTTAAATTAAACGAGAAAACAAGAATTAGTAGTTTAAATTAAAACTGTCAAATTACATTAACAAAAACTTATTAAAAAAACGCGAATATGTCCTTTGAACATCGCGTGGAGAGGAGATAGTGAACCCTCAAACAGGCTGCAGGGGAGTTCCAAAACCTATTCCGGTTAATTCCAGACTTGACTCAGCACCGAATTTCTCAGCTTGACAGTCACTTCGAGGTTCCAGAATAGCAACCATTTCGACTGAAAAACAAGTAAATTTTATAATCTTCAATTCTAAATTCTTCCTTTATATTATATTACTAAGCACTGCCCGTAGTTGAGCAATGGTGAATATCCATGAGCCAGTCGTCCGTTAGCCGTAGCATACAACAGATGTTGAACCGTTCAATGTTTTGCGCAAAGGTAAGGTTTTCTATGACACAAGTCGAGCAGCAAACGGCAAAAGAAAATTTTTGATTGAGTTGCTCGGCTGTGGCGCGACTACTTTTAAGAGCTGTTTATGATATCCCATAATATTAATTTCAGATAAAACAATATTTTATTTTCTTATACTTACTTTTTGCGGGTTTGTCTTTTTCTTATTCTTCTTCGCGTTCTTCGTTCATTTTGATATTTAATTTGAAAAAGATGCCACTTTCTTTCAGTTTCAATGAATAAAAAGAGTCAGTTTTTTAATGTTAGTTAAGATAAGTTTGTGAATAGCAAACGGTGAATACGTAGGTAAAAAAAAAAATTGTCGAATCATTAACACTTAGTGAATCTCACTACTGATTGCCTAGAAGCCAATACAACTACAGAATTTAGTGCGGCGCCATTATTGGCTATTTGTTTATGGGTTTAACTGGTCACAAACTTTTCTCAAATATGAGCAAAATGGCCCGCATGTTGTACTGCTCGTCCCAAATGCCCACTAAGTGCAATAAATTTACAAAATGCCTTTCAGTGAGGTCACCGATGAGGACACCGTTAGGTTGATGTCAGAGCGGACGCTACAGGAGATCGCTAATATGGCGCTACTTCCAGATATAAACGGCTGCATGTGAATTCTTTTGGAAAAGTGTAACAGATTTCAAAGTGAGAGCGAGCATCAAGCGATTTGCAACTACTTCGAGAAGGCGAAGCAAAAATTTAAGGCGAATTGAATACAGAAGGTGGCGTCTTCCCGAAAAAGTTACCTTATTTTTCGCGTTTTTGACAAGGCTGTGGTCAATTCCTTTCCAATACAAAGCAAACAAAAGGAGGAGTAATTAGACGTTTCCACGACAGTTGGTTCTACGTAACCGGAACGACCCGTATTTATATCCAGCCAAAGACTGTCACTTCAGCAGCATGCCTCGTATATGCACGGGGAATGTTTATGCTGCTACAACAACAACAACAGGAGTAATTAGAGGTTTGTGAAAATTCAGTAAATAGCTTGGTAATATTGGGATTTGTAAGATTTAAACTAATGAAACTGAAGTGCCGGGAGTTAAATTGTAAAAGCTCAAATAAATATAGAGCCTCTAAATGCGGATTTTTACGTTTTTATGCAAATGACGCCGTGGCAAGAAAGTGTGTGTGTGTGCATATAATTTCTTGTGTTCGCTTGTTTCCATTGCTTTCGCCTACTATTTCTCTTCACCATCATCTGGGCATTACAGTCTGGGGTGGACCATTGCTTCCTCTACAATACGCCCCCATTCTTCTCGACAGTCCGCTTTCGCTCTATGTTGTGAGATTCTCGTTCTCCATGTATCGTCTTCTACGTCCTGCAACCATCGTCTCCTTGGCCGGTCTCTCCTTCTGGCTCCTTCCGGGTTTGTTTCAAATACTTTTTTGGTCGTTCTCATTCTTAAGACGTGTGCATACCACCGTAATCCTTCGGATTTTATAAACCGCATTACATTTCCTCCCGCGATTAAAACACTGAGCTCGTGGTTATAGCGGATACGGTATGTACCGTATTTTAATCGTATAGGGCCGAATATTCTTCTAAAAAAATTTCTTTCAAATCGCATCAGTAAATTCACACCATTAACTACCCATTAAATACCCATGTTTCACAGCCGTAGGTGAGAACCGGTCTTATTATATGTAGTTTTGTACATCTTGAGCTTTTGTTACTTTGATATCAATGAAGACTTCATAAGTTTGATATGTTCCGATTCTGATGTGACTATTATGGAAGGATCGTGTTATGTACTTCGTCTTTTTTTCATTTATATTGAGGCCCCCTGGTCTTGTAGCTTGCACTAGCCGAATGAAAACGTTCTGAAGAGTCTCCCTATTTTTCGCAAGAATCACAATGTCGTCAGCGTATGTGCATGTTTGAGTCGATTTATAAAATATTGTGCCACCTTGAAATATTTCTTCCTCTTCACAATTCGTCGAGGTGAAAAAGCTATCTTCGATAACAAAGAGATTCTTAAAAACTAGTTCAACAACTTCTTTGACACCAGACCAGACGCTTTTTGGCGGAACGGCATCAACAAATTGGTTGAGAGGTGGAAGAGGTTGTAAACAGCTACGGCGAATATATAACTGATTAACTTATTGATATAATTATTGTTTTTTTTTTAATAAAAGTCTTCGGTATAAACGACACGAGCTTATTCTCCAACCTAATAGTTGCCGAAACCATTGACAAAGTGTTCGCAAATCGGGTGAAGTTGGCGAACAGGACTAATGTAGAGCCAGTCGAGATGAAGGGCCAGTCATTCGAATGAAGATACTTTTTTCCAAAATAAATTGGAAGGCTAACGCCTACTAATGAAGTGTAAATTATTGCAAAATATTGCTAGCTATTTATTATAACACTTTTAAAATGAAATCCGCCAATTGCACACCCTTTGCATCCACAAATTCTATTATACAAAAGTGCATCTGCACTTGTAAACAAAAATACAGAGATGTCTGTGCTATTTATTTAGTTAAAAACTTATGAAGAAATAGAAATATTCGCGACGACAATTTGTCTCCTAGATGACATTCAATTGATTTATATAACAGAAAAAATAAATTTGCATATAAAAATCATCAAAAAATAGCAAGAAAATATTCAAGCGCAATTACACAATGCAATATGAGCTCAGCGGGTTGAGGTGGTGCCGGCCACCGGGCCACGTGAATCACAGTTTGTTGTATAATGCAATGCTCGAAATAAATATAATTTTTCTATTCCACCTCAAAGCGCTTCACTGATTTTTTAGAAAAACATTTTATGTACGTACATGTGTCGATATGTATGTATGTATGTATATATGGATGTATATATGTATGTATCTAAGTATGTATGAATGAATGTATGTTCGTATGTTTCTTTATATGTATGTTTGTATGTATGTATGTTCGTATGTATCTTTTTATAGATGTATATATGTATGATTGTATGTATGTATGTATCCATGGAAATCTGAAAAAGGAAATTATTTGAAAAACGAAAATGAAAAGCTAAAATATTTTCATAAATACAATTATTCAAATAGTAATTATAAAATAAACATGTGTGTGTGTGGATATGTATAAAATATATCTGTATATAATGCATGTGAAATTAAAAAAAAATTACCTTAGTATATATGTATGTATGTATGTGTGGCATTTAATTTCTTCCATTCCCTACTGCATTTTGTTACGTAAAAATTCTAATTATTTTCTCCTATTTCACAAATACATACGCGCATACATTCATATACTTATATTTGTTATTTACATACAAATGTACGTGCACACACACACACATACGTAAAAATATACTCGTACAAGACAATTATTTCGATTTTTAGTAGGGTTGGTCAGGGAATAGTGATGATGTCAGCAAAAAGCGTTCGGCGCTAGAACGTAGAAAAATATAACATACACAGCACATATACATACACACATACATACATATGTACACTTATCGGCATATGCAAGCATATGCTTCCGAGTTGACGCATATTCGTAGTGTGCAGGGCCTATTTGCATTTGCACAAAACAATTTCTTCTTCTTGGTTGAAATGTAAATGGGTTGTCTCTCATTTGCGACGAACTCAGAACCAACCAAAGATATACTAGTCACAATCCCGTTATATCGATGGGAGGGGAAAACAAAGATGAAGCGATCGAACTCTCTAAGCGCTCGTTCCGTTCCCCAACCATTACTGTCATATTCCATTCAAGTTATTGTGCTGCTAAAGGTGGGTACAGAGGTCTGGATTAGACTGGAACTATCCATCAATAGAGTGGGGTCATGGGACCCATAAATGTAGACAGTTGGAGTGTAATGGAATGCTGCTACATGGTCCGGCATTCGAAGTGTAACCAATTAAAAAGGACATAAATTTAGTTTGGAAAATTACTTTTAATCAATTCAAAATAAAAAAATTGTGAAAAAAATACAAAATTAAGAATCAATTCACTTTTGCTCGATATAACCACCTTTTGCTTTGACTATGATTTTGAGACGGTCCAGAAACGAGTCGCAAGCTGCCCGTATGTGACATGCAGGTGTTTTGGCCCACTCGCGAGCAATAGCTTTTGTCAGCGCCTCCAGACTGGTGAATCTTTAGTTCGGACCTAACTCTCCAAAGTGGCCCAAAGATAATAACTCATCGGATTCGTGTCTGGTGAATTTGAGCGCCATTGTGTGGACGTTATGAAGTTCGGAACGTTGTTTTTCAGCCATTCTTGATTCACGCGAGCTTTGTGAGACTGTCGTGTTCCGTTCATGGTCTGCCACCGAAATGTATGTCTGCCCGCGGCTACAAAGCAACCTCCAGAATACTTTCCCGATAATATTTCATTTACCTTGAAGCCAGGCTCGATGCAAACGATTGAAGAGCGCGCATCTGCGGTTACAGCGGCCCAAACCATTACCTGTGGCGGGTGCTGCCTCCTAGCGGCCAACCAATGACTCAAATTCTCGTATGAACGATTGGTCTAATAAACCCTATCGTTTTGGGAGTTTACAAATTATTGAATTTCAAAAACTTTTTCGTCAGAAAAGACAAAGTTCGGAAATTGAGCGCTTTCGACCAAGCGAAGTAACTCCTTCGCTCTCTCAAGACTGAATTTTTGCTGCTTTGGTGTGATATCATCCGTCATTTGGATCTTGTAAGGCTTGACTTTGAGATCATTTTTCAGTATGCGGCGGATGCTCCGTTCAGATATTTTCAGTTCTTTCGCCATTTGATTGGCACTTCCTCGAGGATTTCGCTCAAGTCGCTTCTTCACTTTTCAAATCATTTCACGTGACGTTTCAGTCTTTTGATGACCACCTCCATGACGGTTCACGATGCTACCAGATTCATTGTAACGAATAATGGTGCCATAAACAAAAGCATTATTTACTTTAAGGTGATCGAGTTCACCAACAATCGATGGTTGTGATTTTCCTGCCAAATATAAAATAATCACACTCTTACATTTGAAATCCATTACTGATTTTCTTTTTTCTCATTTACTCTCGGCAAGATGCTTCCGGGCGCTTGGAAACAATACTCTGGACTGTCATTTAGACAACTGGCAGACAGCTGATGCCCGTTCGGGCGAGCACGAGCGATCTGAAGTTGGCACTTCGAGTACCGGACCCTGTAGTTTTATAAGGTTTGAAACTTAAATTATGCTCTTCCACTATAGGACTCGGTTGCCCATGTAGCGGAGGTGGTGGTGGAGGTGTTATCTGAGTGACATATCCCAGACCCAATCAGCACAAAAGATGCCATTTTGATACACCAATTGCAGAGCCACTACTTTTTGTTAATCGAACCATTTTGATTTGACTATAAATCTGCCTATGTTGTCTATTTTCTTTTCTGCAATTTCTTTCCAGTTAACCATCGAGATTTCCCCCAACATTCTATGTTTCTATGTCTTAGAGCACCAACATTGGGACACTCACACAGGTAGTGAAAGACGGTTTCATTAGATTCTTCTTGATTGCAGCTCTACAGCTATCGTTGTACGGCCCCCAATCTTCCTAGCATGCTCTCCAAAAGGTCAATGGCCGGTTATTGTAGACGTAGTTCTGAATGTATCTGCTCGTGGCTTTCTTAACAACTCGTCAGTTCTGGATTTGTTGAAATTGGGCCACGTTTGTTCAGTTATTTAGCAGGTATTCGTGTTAGTCGGTCTGTCAACGGACTGCTTCTGGAAAGCGAGAAGATCTCCCTTTTGCGCACGCCTTGGAAACAACCTATTTCTACAGCTTCGGATTCGTTATAGGATGATCCTTGTCTTGCCAGTTCATCGCTTTCTTATTCCCTTGTATGTTCCTATGGCCAAGTACCCAGTTGACAGTGATGTCTGACATGTGAGCTAAAGTACAGGGCTTGATTGAAAAGTAATGAGCCTTATTTTTTTTAAGCAGTTTTATTAAACCTCTTGGCTTATACAACTAATATTCTTCAAAATAGGACCCTTGAGCGTCAATATACCACTGGTAGCGGTCCTTCCACTGCAGGAAACAATTTTTAAACTCATCCGCCGGAATCGCGTTCAATTCGGCTGTCACAGGTTTTTGAATCGCCTTCAGCTTTCTTTTCAGGCGCGGGAACAAGAAGAAGTCCAGATGGGACAGGTCTGGGCTGTAGGGAGGGTGGGGAAGCACCGGAACCCCCATTTTGGCCAATGCAGAGGTGCAGAGGAAGGCGGTGTGCGCTGGCGCATTGTCGTGATGAAGAGTCCAATTGTTGAAGAGGCCGAGAGTCGAAAAAGATGATCAGCTGCATTTTCGCCACTGCAAAATCCTAACACACTTTTAAAACAGCTTTCACGCGCGGAGCGATGTTGACAGCACCGCTGTTGCCAGCGAACTGGGACCGGTTTCTAGTGGGAGGGGAAAGTCCAACGATCATTTTCCCCACCAGCCTATTCAGTTGATCGCTTGGCAGACGCTCCGCGCGGGAAGGCTCATTACTTTTCAATCAAAACGTGTATTAAGTTCTTCTTTGCATTGTCTGACGATTTCTGAATTGGTTGTAGGTGATTTTAAAGTTAATGTGACTGCTTGACAATTTTGAAACTTACATACTTCTGATAGTTGTTGTGGACTGTATTTAATTATTCTGCAAACTTGCCTTATCACGAGAACATCCGCTTGAAAAATACTATTTCAATTCCCCAGGCGAAAAGACTTGGAGGATTCACGGTCTTTCGAATAAACACCGGCGCCGACTCCGCAATCCATCCGGGATCCCTCAGTGTAAAGTGCAGTTGTATTCTCTTTGACTACTGAATTCAAAACCCAAGGCTGTAGAGGATAACAAACTTTGCAGAAAGGCTTAATAGCGCGCAGAGATGGAGCTAAAGGAAATGAATGTGAAAGCTGTTTAAGGGAGAATTCAATTACCTCAAATCTTTAGCGTAAAAAGTTGTATCAAAACATACACCACACGAAAAAACGACTGGTACTAAAACATTTTCAACAGTTTTGACTACTTTTCTTTTAGTTTTTTTAATTGGAATTTATTTTTTATAAAACTCGCATATAACGGTTATTTTTTAGCTGCATAGAACTATGGATATCTATAATTATAGTTTGACAGCTGAGAATTACAAATTGTATTGACATTTCTGATCAGTAAAGTTTTACAAGTCATCATGAATCGTTTAACGCCAGAACAACGCTTCAGAATTGGAAAAATCTACTCTGAAAAATAAAAATTTAAATAAATAAATCTTTCATCGAATTTCACAGAGCACTGACGGCATTAGCGGTCTTTATTTCTTTCGAAATATGGAAGTAGCTTCCGTTAGTGCCGATTTATACACGGAGACATCGGGAAGGGTGGCACTGGAAGATCTCTTTTCGTATTTCATTAGCGGTCACTCGTGCAAAATTGTTTTCGGCAATATTTTGACCTTTACTACTTGAGCATCTTCTGGTTCGGATAAATTCTAAAACACGCTAACATGTAAAGTCAACAGGGGAGCCCCTTAAGGAGGAGTCTTATCCCCTCTGATGTGGTTACTAGTCGCCAACAACATCCTTACCAAATTCAACCGAAAGGGAATTAAAGTAGTGGCGTACGCGGATTACATAGCGCTTATGGTTTCAGGAATGTTTCCAACCATAATCAGTGAAATTATAGAAGGAGCTCTAAGATTACTAAGCAATTGGGCCCCAGACTGTGGTTTAAGTGTAAACCCGAGCAAAACTGAACATATGCTATTCACTAAGAGAACCAAGATACCAAACTTTAATCCCCCAAAATTAAACTGCATTAGTCTTATGCTAACCCAACAGGCAAAATACTTAGGTGTTATTTTAAATCCCAAACTCAGCTGGAGGTCTAACGTAGAGTACATAGTAAAGGAAGCGAGTATTATACTTTACACGTATAGGAGAATGTTGAGTAAAAAATGGGATCTCCAACCAAAACTATCCAATCGGTCATGCACACCCATTGCAAGGCCAATACTAACATATGCGGCACTAGTTTGGTGCTCTGCAACAGAAAGGAAATACAACAAAACTAAGCTGAACAAGATACAAAGAACAGCGTGTATCTTAACTACAGGAGCGCTCAGCACAAGTCCTACTGAAGCGCTCAATGTACTAACACATTTATTGCCATTAGATTTACACATGAAAACAATCGCTACTTGCAGCGTGGTGAGACTCAGAGACATAGGAAGCTGCACAATAAGATCCTACGGTTACAGTAAGATCCTCCTACAGGGACCCTCGCTGCTCAAAAACGGATCAGACTACACAGTCCCCGACCTCAACTTCAAGCAAGGCTATACGGTACGTTTTCCACCGAGAACCGATTGGAGCAAGGAGTGGTGATTGGAAGACACGATATCGAAATTTATAGCGATGGTTCTAAGAGGAACTGTGGTGTGGGAGTTGGCTTCCATTCGGAGCCACTCAACTTATCTCAGTCAATTCGTCTTCCTGATTATGCAACCGTGTTCCAGGCAGAACTTTTAGCGATCAGAGAAGCATGCAAATCCCTAGAGCTCTACAAGGAAGTTGGTGCAAGAGTAGCTATCTTCTCAGACAATCAAGCAGCTGTTGAGGCCTTAGACTCCAACTACATTTCATCCAAACTGGTCTTACAGTGTAGAGAGGAGCTGGAACTGCGCAGCCATTGGCTTGGAATTACTCTGATATGGGTTCCCGGTCATAGGAACAAGAAAAGGTTCGACACTAGACATAGCAGAGGCGATGGCAGTCTCCACGGATAACACATTAAAAGCATCCATTGCTTCACACTATCATGCTTTAGCCGAAAGAAGATGGAAGCAAATACCTACATGTATTACAACAAAAAACACATGGCCTTCATATTAAATCCAAAGGACGAATGACCTGCTAGGATGTTCTCGGCCAAACATTTCACGCATCACTGCAACCATTACAGGTCATTGGAAAGTAGGGGATCATGCAGCTAGACTCAATCTACCCTTCAATCCTAACTGCAGAAGCTGTCAAGCGGAAGGGGCGAAGGAATGTCTTTTTCACTATTTATGTGAATGTCCGGGACCAGCCAGGGCATGACTCCGCTCCTTCGGTAAGCATTTCATACAGCAAATTAAGGAGATATCAGACATAGAGATAAAGATTTTGCTGTTATACTTGGACCTCAGTGAAAATGTTCAACCACCTCAACAACAACAACAACAACAACATGTAAAGTGGTGAACGTCCGCAACAGTTTCTTAGATATTTCAATGAAGAATGCAAACTAGTTGAATAATAAATAATTTGTTGTTTTTTTATTTACATACGAGTATATATATGTATACATAATTTGTACTTGAATAATCAAAAAAAAGTACCAGTCTAACTGTTAGACGGGATAGAAGTGAAACCTTCCGTAAGACAAACTGAGAGAATAAGACGAAAGCAGCATTAGGAGCGGGATAATTATAGGTTCATTATAATATTGCTCTAAAGTTCATATTTTATTTTATTCATCCTCAATGTTTTCAATTTCAACAAATGACACGAGTGGCTTATGATAGATAAAATATGATACAAATGCTTTGGTTTCGATGTTGTCAAAAAAATACCCAAACGGACCGAAGAAACAGACTTACAAATTTCTTCCATTTTCGTCTACTTGTATTCATATAATATGTCTCTTCCCACCAAAGCTAAATGTATTTGTAAATTTCTTCTTGTATTTATTCAAGGCCGAAATCCCGGCGGTACTGCAATACCGGGCCTACCCGTGGCAGAGGTGGAGAGCAAGCCCCTAAAACACTCCGCTCATTTCCAAAAATTAGTTTAACTTTTGTTGTCCTCCGATGGAGGATCTATCAGATGTTAAGCTGATAACCACACTACCTAGTCAATCGATTTTAAATAAAAAACCTAATAAACCTTTTGAGAATTACACGCTCACAAAAATTATTTATATCAACATATAATATAACGCTTCGTAACTAAATAACTTTTAGGCCAGCAACGACAGCATGGCGCGATAGCCGAGCGACTAGCAATGTGAGCTTCCGATCCAAAATCCTTGGTTCGAATCACAAGAAAAAATAAAATTTATTTTTATTTAGCTCGTCGCTACGTTTATATCAACATATAATATAACGCTTCGTAGCCAAGAGGGTCGCTTTTTCGTTTCACTTTTCCTCAAATCACTCCCAACGATTCTAAAGAAGTTTTCACTTCAAAAATTAAATGAAAAATACTTCCTATATAAATAATTTACTTAAAATAAACTTGAGTATCTAGAAACGGGGGAAAAATTAGAATTCGACATAAACATGCCCCATATGTTTTTTAAAATATACCTACTTTACTATCAAAAATAATCCTGCATTTCCCAAGCAGCGTTCGGATGTTTGTCATCGTTGATTTCTTCTGTTTGATTGAAAGCCAACACAGAACTCAAAACTTTCTCCAACAAGAGAAGAAAACAAATGAAGCCACTGTCAAAAGTTGGAAATACGAATAAAAAGTGCAAAGCGTGTTACTAGTACGGGAGACGAATTCCCCGCTCTCTTTCGCGTCCGTCCTTCTCCCATGAACAAAATGTTTCCCTTCCAAATGTTTCCCTGTGTAACTAGGCACTTACGGTGAATGGTGCGCCGCTATCGAGCCATGCTGAGACTGAATTTTTTTTTTTCTAAAAATTAATCAACTAAACATCCACCACATTTGAAATTCCAAAAATTAATGCTATGAAATTATCTAGCAGATGATAATAAAAAAAATTCATTCCAACATTATTTCTGTTTTGTATTATAATTTTAAGGGGGGAAGTCCATGTAGAAGCCTCAAAAGCGGTCATTTTTTAAACATATTTTTAAAGGTGATAAAATAATAATATTACTTGGAAGTTTTAACACAACTTTATTTAACCTTTTCAGAGTACAAAAAAATTGTATTTCATTTTTTTCCAAGTTTAAGTACAAATAAAGAATGTGTCAACTTTTTTGTATTTGTTCCTATTGTTATACCTTCAGTCTTTCTCTTAGCGGATTTTTAGCGCTGCTGGTCGTATGTAACCACTTAAGGTAGTAGCCCGGTGTGACGGGTTCAAAAAATCGATTTTTTTTTTACACTTTTCGGAAGAAAAACATCTTAAAAATATACTAAAAAAGTTTCAGACAGAAATTTTAATTATCTTTAAAGTTATAGCTAAAATAAGAGAGCGCGCCGTAGTGTGTATGAAAGTGTGTGACACGCCAGCAGCAAACCATGTTTTCGAAATTTCGGGGAATCACTGACTCAAAACTATTCAACTGATTTGGCCAAAAATTTAACCTTTAAAATATTTAATTTTTTAACAATATATTATTTAATTTAAGGGATTACATGGGTTTCGTCGGGTAAAAAAAGGCCTGTTTTCAATTTTTTTTTCTATGTAAAAAATTCTTTATTTAATTCAAACTTTTTTCTGTCTTATAGATACATATTTAAAGAATAATTTCTGAAATTTTCAAAAAAACAAAAATAAAACTCCTCCATTATGACGTCATTTCCTGTGACCCCTCGAAAAAAAGGTGCATGCGCGTTGTCAGCATAACACATATAAACAAATATAAGTGTTTTAGTTAAGATCATAACCTCGTGCTTGAACGAAGCAAAGAAAAAAAAAGTAAAAATTGCAATTTTGGCAGATATTTTTCCACAAAAGAAACATTTCGGTCAAATTTGCTTGAAATTTTTTTTTTTTTTTAAATAGTTGTAATTGAAGAAACAAAAATCCTTCATTCAAGCACGAGTAAATTGTATCTCAAACACCTGTGTAAAATTTTATCAAGATCGGTTGAGTAGTTTTAGAGAACATTTGACAACCGACTTTGAAAACAAGGTTCCGAGAAAAACGCGTTTAAAGTTTTGAGTAACAATAAAAGTGGTTTGGAGCGCACACCTTCCAAAGGCTGTATCTCCGAAACTATTATTCGGATCGACTTGAAAATTTAGGATAATATTCTTGAGATGGTAGAAATTAATAAGCCAAAAACAAAGCAAATCGACTTTTTGAACCCCCGAAACCCATGTAACCCCTTAAACAATTTATGATGAAAAAAAAAAAAATAGATTTTGAGAACTTTTTTCACAAGTCCGCCATTTTGTTTTTATTTTTTTATTTTTATGTATATTTTAGGCTCGGGACCTAAAATAAAGTGTACAGAATAATAATCTCTTTGAATTTTTTATTTCAGATGACTTTGGCAGGCTGTGTGTTTCCCCGAACCAACTCATCTTTTTTTAAGGACTCCAATTTGATGTCAAAAATTTTAATAAAATTAATATAAAACTAACTTTAAAAAAATTTTTTATATACTTCAAAACACCAATAAAAACATGTAAAAACTTTAAAACGATCGCATTTTATTTTCTTTTTAAAAAAGATTCATGAAAAAACGTTGAAATTTCGGTCGTTACACCGGACTACTACCTTAAAGAAGTGAATATAAAAATCATGTAGAGCCATGTTTTTTATTCCATATACTATAAAAGAGTGTGATATTTTATCTGTCGAAAAATTAAAAATCAAATTAAAATTCAACATCAATTTATTTCTCTGAAAGATTAAACAATCAAAATTAGCAGGAAAGAAAAGTATCCTGATGAAGAATGGTATTTATAGTATTTGCTTTTATGCATTTTATACTTATAAGAAATAATTACCACAGACAATTTTTCAAAGAAAGCTCAGGAGGCTACTCAAAAACAGATGCGAAACGTGCGCTTGTATCGGAAAGCTACGGAAAGCTACGCGGGAGTATTCTATTAATTATTTAATGCCATATAGTTTATAAATAATATAATAATGATTTTTTTATGTTTATAGTATCATCAGATCCGGAGTTATATCCCATAAGAGGTATAATCTCAAATAAAAACTCATTTTATAAAGGAATATTTGCGAGTTTCTGTACGACTGAAAAATTTAACTGATTGCGAAGAAAGTTCAATATAAATTGATTACTTTCATGCCATTAATGTGAAATTTGCTTATGAAATTTTATTTTTATTTGTTATATAAACATGTACATAATTAGCATTCAAATGCTTGAGGAATAAAAATTCTAATATTCATTTTAGTTTTAATTTGATCGAAAATACAAAATATATGAAAAAGAAATAATTACAGCGTTCGCTCATCCAGTCAAGAAGCAAATTCTTAGAAAAACCCATACATTTTTCTACTTTTGCCTACTTTTTATAGGTAGTCGCAGCACTGTGCGTCGGCTCGATTTCTAACGCGAACCAATCTGAGACCTAATTTTCAATGCGTACTCACAATACTCACAATTAAATTCTGTATAGAAGTACGGATGAATTTTTTTCGATACATAAAACTATTTATTTTTCAAACAATTTTGTAAACTTTTTTAATTATTTTTTAGATTTGTTTTTTTTTTTGTAAAACGCGCAATTTGATTCACCATTTCGTTATCGCGCTGAATAAAATATGCCTATTTTTATGAACAATACGGGCGGGCAAATTTGATATTATAGTAAAATTTATAGTAATTTGATATTATAGTAAAAAATACCCGACCTCACTGACCTCGAACCCTTCCGAGCGAACAATTCCGCCGAGTTGGTAACTCTAGCTGTGAAATGTACCTATTACAAACTGCTGAGCTGATGGCGTGGCTCATATTTATTTTTAACTACGTAAATCTCGAACATATGGAAAAACAGTAAAGGAAAAAATAAAATAAAATTTAACTAAGGCGTTGTGTCTAATGGAAAACTAAAATTGCACGCAATAATCCGCAGCTGCGAAACTTAAAAAGTAAGCCAATAGCCGTTGCATACCATATAAGAGAATAAAAAAGTAAATGTGTAACTGCATAAGAGGTAAGTGTTGCAATAAATAGCAGGCTAAATACATATATGTTTGTCAACAAAGCCTTAAAAGCTATATAAAAAAAAAGAATAAAAAAAATACAAAAAAAAAAAAAATTAAAGCACCGAAGCGCATGAGAAATGCATATAAAATGAATTTGAATGAGAATGTGAAAGAGAAAATGAAAAGTAAAACCTGGCGCTGTTGCTGCTGCGGCAGCTGGCTTTTAAACGCCAGCGTAACACTTTTGACACAGTCACACCAAATTGTGTTTTTTTTGTGCTCATACACTTATACTATATGAATGTACATATTTATAAAGTGGTTGTGTGCCGATGAGTGCCATTGCGCGTGCGAGAGTATGAGTGCGAGTGTCAAGCTGCGACGAGAGCGGGCGACCTTGACAGTGAACTTGAAAATTCACTACAAGGCTTTTCGTCACGCTTTGCTGCGTTAAAGCGGCAAACGGCCGTAGAGAGTGAACTTGTGTGCTCGTGAGCAAATGTACATACACACGCTCAGCAGCGTCGTTCAAATGTAGTCAAACATAATAATTTGTGCTTTCGTGCCATCTACCGTGTACGCTAGCAGCGCTGCGCTGCCGTACATGGGGGTGGACGTTGGTTGGTTGTGGGGAGCGTGGCTAAAGTTTGCGAGTGTGAGCATATATAAGTACAGCCAACAAACATTGCCCTGCTGTACTCACTTACACTAATAGCAACATTATAACATATATGCACTTATACAGGTGCGTCTGCGCTCATGTTTTTATGTGTGTGTGTGTGTGTGCTTGTTTTGTTGCCGAACAGGTTTTCTATTGATTTTTGCTGCTCCTATGAATAAGTCCAATGAGAGTTGTCAATGGGTGAGTGTGTGTGTGTGCGTGCGTTATGACGAGTTCTGGCATCAGCCTCAGCGCAGTAAGCTCATGTGTACTCACTCTTCCCACACTCTCGCAGTGCTTTCACTAGTTCACATGATTTAATTGTGCGCTTCGTTGTACTAAAGGAACGAACGAACCACAGTCACATAGTGTGGAAGACCAGTGCTTAAATTGGTATTATATTCAAACGTTTTTTCATTCGCTGCACTGTGCAATCTGTGTTACCAGCTGGTTAGTTCCGCACTCCACATTTCCGCACCACTTCGGAACTTTAGTCACATTATTTTATCCACAAACTTTATTGTTTCACAAACTTTTTGTTTGCTGCTCGTCTTTTTATTTTTGTTTTATATTGGATTTGCACGTTTTCTGGTTCTTATATGCGCTACCCCAATAGTAGAATCGTTTCAATTGCGCTTTGGTCGACCATATAAAAAACCGTACACGCATACACATACATCGTTGTGTGTATAAATTTGTTTTAATTTTGTACCTACTTACCTTATAAATTTGCTCATACAAATAATTATTTTTATCTTCCATCGGTCTCTGCTGCGCATACTCTCACTCTCATTTATTGTTGTTAGCTTTCAACGCTACAAGCAATTTTACATTTCAAATATACATACACACTTTCATATGTGCATATTTACATACAAATCTTCATATATATTATATAAAAAGTTATTTATCGCTCTCTCCCAAGTTTCGTCTTTTACGACCGGTATGATTCACCATCGTCAGCTGCTAACCGCCAGCTGCTACTCTCGATTACAGAACACAAGGCATTGGGGGAATGGGATTTTGCCGAATGAAAGCTCGCCCGCATATCCACCACCACTAACTGGCTTTTGGTCTGAGAGGGGCTGCAGCATACGGTGCCTGGTTCACGTAGACCTGGTGATCAAATATAGTAAACGTTGTTAGGTTTTCATAAAATTTGGTAAATGCTAACTTTTATTTCAATTAACTAATATATATATTTTTTTAAATTTATATATTGGAGCAGTGAGAAGCAAAACATTTTCTTATTGCAGAGGGGGGAAACTCAAGATATTCAAATATGACGCTAATTCCCCTCATTTAACTAATATATGTACACATGTGAATGTGATTTTTCGAAATATCTCCACTCTGAAAAAATATTGCATCTCTTGTAAGTAATACGAGTATATCCTCTGAAAAGGGTCCAAAAACTTGATCTGACAATAATTTTTCTTTCCTCAACACCACCAGTTTCTTAAAATTGTTTCACCAGCCTTTGAATTGTCGACTCATTCGTATGATTATTTCCACCAAAAAAATTAAGAATTGTGCGATATGTTGTTCTTAAAGATCGACAATTTTCATAATAAGGTTCAATAATACTAGCGCGTTTTTCCACGGTACTACATAAAATAAAGGTACTGTTGCACCAAGGGCTATTTTTCAAGGCAGCACAAAACTTATGTAAGTAGTTGAACCCCCAAAATCATGAATTGGATCAGCGAATATGTATGCAATCTACATAAAGAACGATGGTCCGGTCTAGGACACTGAAGAACTCCAAAGTGTTTTGTGGCAAGTTCGAACAGAAAACTGTCAAACTTTCTACCAAAACTTAGAAGGAAAGACATTCGTTTGATGGTAGGTATCATTACAGGACACAACCCATGGGTCAGTATATGACCACCATTGGAATCATTGAGGACCCAGTGTGCCTGTCATACTTGGAGGAGGCGGATAGCACTGAGCACTTTCTCTGTGAGTATCCTGCTTTTGCTAGAGCAAGGCTACGTGTTTTGGGTCCGGATGTCATGAGAATGAGTAATATTCGTTCTCTAAAACTGGAGGATATTTACAGATTTGCCAAAGAATCTGGAAAATTCTCACAGGACTAACTATCTCTGTCTCTATCTCTATCTCTATTTATATTTCTACATCTATCTCTATCCCTATCTCTATTTCTATCTCTATCTCTATATTTACCTCTATCTCTATCTCTGTCTCTATTCTTTCCTATCTCTTTCTCTGATACTTTTCTCCTTCCCTTCTTGATTACCAACCTCCTTCCCAGAGCTTTAAATACAATGAGCTTTTTAGCCTGAGTATTTTAGGAGCCACCGAATCTCCTGGTGCTCTTTGCTCGACCTTTTCAAATTTCAATTTCAGTGGGGGTGCACAAATGTTGACCAGAGAAACAAAAATCCTGTTTCTGACACGAAATGACGACAAAAGCTAAATCTTGCAGCTTGAAACCAAATTACAAGACAAAACATCAATTAAATTTTTTAAATTAATTATAATTTATTTTATCTGAAAATATTTACTAAAAATGTAAACATTTATTTCGTTCGCTGATATTTGCAATGATCGTGTCGGCAGTTCGTTTGATGTATTTTTGTTATAGACGAGTTGAGTGAAGAGACGAGCTTTGGTGGGAAACTTAGCTAATCATTGTATAACCAGTAGCTGGAGAAATAACCGAATCTGTCAGGGAAAATAAATTTTGTTGAAGGATGATAGATTTACCGACCAAGGATGATAGATACCAGGTTTACTCGTTAGGTATGGCTGAAAAATATTTGAGGGGAACATTGGATTCTACGTCATTCGATTTGTGTTTCACAAAATTTAGCTTTAGCTTAGTGAAACACAAAACGAATTATGTCGGCATATCAGTCAAATTCGCTCAGAGCCGAATAACGGACTGCTGAGGTGTACTATACCTCTAAACATCTTTTTCCCATGAGCAGTAACTGGGAAAATAACCGAATCTATCACGGGGAAATAAATTTTGTTCAAGTATGATAGATTTACCAACTTTGGCCATTAGTTATGGGGAAAAAGAAAATTATGTGAGCAGGGGATTCGGCAGCCGAATTCTGCACCATCATTTCACATGTATTCTCAGACTCGTCCAATCAGTTGTTGTTCGGTTAGCAATGAAGCAACGTGAGCGAGACTGTGTTCGTGTGTTTTCGTATTCCACTAACGTAATCCCATCGCAAGCCGAATACTGCACTATAATTTCAAATGTATTCACGCAATCGTCCAATGAGAGGTTGTTCAGATGGCAACGACATTGTGTTGATTTTTTTTCTTATATATCTAAAACAGTCTTAGTTTTTTCGTAATCAAGCCGCTTCGTGACCTTAGTTATGTCAGCCCCTCAGCTGATTCTGCCAAGTTCGCTGAGAGCTGGTTAGCGGTATGATATTGGCCACAACTGTAAACGTCTTTTCACCATAGATTTTGATACTATTTGGTATTCAGAAAACTATTTCTGATCTACTCGTATATTTAAAAAAAAATAAAAATAAAAAAAATGTATTTGCCTGCTAATTCTGAGCAGCAGATTGACAAATTATAAAAAATCATAAAATTGTGGATGCAGAAATTATTATTTTTAATTAAGTTTTTCTGCTCTTTTATTACTTCACAAATAGTGTATTTTTTGTTTGCTTTATTTCTCAGAGCAATTATCGTGTAAAATTCTATAAAAGCAAACTCTAGAATTTTCTTATAGAAATGCAAAATCTTCAGACTCTGGATTGCCTTCCACTCTTTAAACTTTATCACTTCGTTTCTTATTTCTCAGTATTGACGCTTTTTGTGGCTGCAGGGGAGCCATAGCGTTCTGCTAATTTTGCATGCCGTCTGGTCTCTCCATCTGCATTCCGCGATTTGTAGATATTTTAAAGAAATTGCATTCTTGATTGCACTCAGTGGTGTGAATATCGATTCTCCAAGAATGTTATTCATGGTAGATCCCTTTCTTGCCAGTTCGTCCGATGTTTCATTTCCTTTAATGCTCCGTCGGTCCGTACTGCGTCTCTTGTCGGAGCGGGGATTTTCTCTAAATCAGCCAATTTATATACTTCCTTAAAATTGCCGAATACTGTAAATGTTTTTCATGCAGGAGTCTTTGGAATCCTGCAGGCGAGCAAAATGCTTAGGGAACGTGGGAGCGAGGGAGATATTAACATTTTCTCCGATAGTCAAGCCGCGATCTAATCTGATTTCCAGTACATAGGACCATAAGGGAAAATGCAATTACAGATGAGCTTGCAAGGAAGGGGACTGAATTGACCTCAGAGACCTCCTACCCGGTCATCTTCATCCCGCTTGACACTTGTTAAAGGGGAACTGCACAAATTATTTCTCAAGAAAGCGCAGAAAAGATGAAGCTCAATTTCTTTACATGCTACTTCGAAAACCCTTTGGCTCCAATACGCAATACGAAGGACTCAGAAAGTGCTTTGGGCTCCTCGTCATTCAATTTCCAAACTCGTAGATGTGTTTACCGGTCTTTGGACGATTGGCGCATACGCTGAAAAACTAGGTTTACCATTTAATACCCATTGCAGAAGCTATGGGGACCTTTCAGAGAAGGAGACTGTTGAGCAATTTCTTTGTAAATGTCCAGGTTTGGCAGCTAATTCAATGACATTCAAGAAATAGTGAACTGCTGTTATATCCTAAAAAAGATTAGTTTTAATGTACCGAAACGCAGTCTACGATTCTCTTATCCCTTCTATTGGACAAATGTTCAAATTAAGTTTGCATTGACCCGATTTACACGAGGAGACATCTGGAAGGGAGACACTGGAAATTCTCTTTTGATGTTTCATTCGCGTACACACGGGCAAAAATGTTTTCGCAACATTTTGACATTTAATACTTTAGCATCGTCTGGTTCGGATGTATTCTAGCACGCGCTTACATGTAAAGCAGAGGGCGTTCGACAACAGTTTCTTAAATATATGAATGAAAAATGCAAACTGGTTAAATAATAAATAATTTGTTGTTTTTTTATTGAAATATATTTATAATTTCTTATACTTGAATAAAAAAAATTAAATTAAAAATACTTCATATGTAAATAATTAACTTAAAATTAACTTGAGTATCTAGAAATGCAGGGAAAAATTAGAAATCAACATAAACATGTCCCATAACTATTTTAAATTATACCTAATTTACTAGCAAAAATAATCGTGCATTTCCCAAGCAGCGTTCGGATGTTTGTCATCGTTGTTTTCTTCCGTTTGATTGGAAACCAACACATAACTTAGAACTTTCTTCCACATAAGAAGAAAACGAATGAAGCAATTGTCAAAAATTGCTTTAAGATAAGAAATACGAATAAGAAGAGCAAAGCGTGTCGCCGAGTACGAACAAAATGTTGCCCTTCCAGATGTCTCCTCGTGTAAATCGGGTAATTCACTGCTCCCTTATCCAGAGCCATGCGGGAATTCAATATACTGAAATGTTATAATAGATTTTACTTTGCATAAACCAGCTCTTGTAAGTTTCCTACCCATAATTTTTTGATGTTAATCATTTTTTATTAATTTATTTTAATTCTAGTCCTAAATTTATATTTATTATGCATTAATTAGTCTGTAAGAATTTTTGGTTCATAGATTTGAATTAATAAAAAAAAAAAAAAAAATAAATAAATGACACTTACACTTCTGTTAGGTGTTTGTCCGAACTCCTCACACTGTTTGTGGCGTGCGTCAGATTTAAGGTTTTTTATGAGGAGCTTTTCCATGGTAGAAATATACTCGGAGGTTTGCCATTGTCTGCCGTAGACTCAGATAAATAAATAATTAAGTAAATAGCCGACGGCCTTCAGCTGCTAGTGCTGGAAACTCGAATTTTAATTGATTATTAATCTACTTTTTTAAATAAAATAATAATAATAATAATAATGCCGTAGCTGTAATTTTGAAATTAACTAACTCTTTCTTTAAAGCATCCTTGTAACTTTTTTTAAATGCCATTGCAATAAGACACTAATGAAAACATATTAAAAGAATAAACCCTGTTTATTAAATATAATGCAATGTTAACATATACCAGATTATATAAAATGTCCATTCAATATCGCAAAAGCGGAATGAAAAGGAGGCATGAAATCAAAACTTTCTATCTACGCCTGGTCTTCAGCCACCCTAACCGAGTGGTTTTTATGGAGCTTCTTTAATAAGGTAGAAAATGTTTTATTTCCAAAACCCATTTTATTTTATGGATTTCATTATGACATTTATTTCCAAAGGTTTGATAATATTTGTTAACTTTAGCCGATAAGAATAGGTATTTTTGTTAATAAAATATTCAAATTAATAAAATTTGTGGAACAACATCAAGACGCACACCACAAATAGCAGGAGGAGCTCAGCCAAACATATAACAAAAGTGTATTTTTTTTTCTTTTTAATTAATAAAATTTGAAAGAATTAATAAAAAAATTGTATGAAACCAATGAGAAATTTTCATCGACAACCCATTTGAGACCTTTCAAAAAACAAATTCCTGTAAATTCTGTTCAGTAACAGAATTTTAACAATAAAATACATAATTTTTTCTTTCTTTCCGTCATCCGCATATAGAAAGTGCCAAAGATACACTCATTTTGCGAAACAAGAAGATCAGAAAAATATACGAGCGCAAACGATTTCAGGGGCTATATACAGTTAGATACAAATTTCTGAAAACTTTTGTCAATATTCCAAACTCTTAAAAATAAGTCTTGTATACTTTAAGGTGGAAATCCCGAAGAATTTTAATTATAAAATCAAATTTCTATGATTAAAGTTATTGATCTTCGTCATTTTATATTGTATTAGGTGCGCAACTAAGATCTCGCTGTTTTTTGATGAAAATACAATTTTATTCTGAAAAAATGGTTACAAGAGAATCATTGAAAGTATTGCCCATCGCTGGCAACTACTTTTCCCATCTTTCTGGTAGATTTTTTGATGTCTTCATATGAATGGAACTGCTGGTCAGCTAGACCATGTGCCACATCGATCGAAACAGGTGATAATCGGATGGCGCAATATCTGGAAAATATGGCGGGTGGGGTAGGATTTTCTATTTCAGTGTTTTCAGGTAGGTTTTAACGGGTTTGGCAACGTTAGGCCGAGCGTTGTCATGCTGTAGAATCACTTTTTCATGCCTCTCCGCGTATTGCGGCCGCTTCTCGCACAGGGCTCGGCTCAATCGCATCAATTGGTGTCGATACCGATTCCCAGTGTTGGTTTCGCTTGGTTTTAACAGTTGGTCCCACCAAATAAGAATATTCGGCCGAGGTGATGACGTAGAAGCATGACCGGGCGGTCCCCATGACTTTACTTTCTTTGGATTGCTGTAATGAATCCATTTTTCATTACCCGTCGCTAGGTAATGAAGAAAATCCTTCCTTTTTCGCCGCTGGAGCAGTTGTTCACAGGCGAAAAGATGAAAAAAAAACGACCTTCAGCTTGGTTTTAACTCATAAGGCACCCAAGTCCCCTGTTTCTGAATCATTCCCAAAACATGGAATCGCTTGGAAATGGATTGGCGGGTAACTCCAAATACTGAAGGAAGCTCCTCTTGCGTTTGACACGGATGCTCATTGAGCAATGCCTCCAATTCAGCGTCTTCGAAGGTTTTTGGCTTTCCTTCACGCGGACGGTCGTCAACATTAAAATCACCGTCTTTGCAGCGACGCAACCAATCTCGGCACGTTGTTTCACTTAAAGCAGCATCTCCATAAACTTTTTGTAGCGCTCAATGCGCTTCAGCCGCCGTTTTTTGCGAATGAAAGAGGAAAATCAAATGACGATTATTCTGCACAAAATCAGACATTTCTGATCTGATCCCTAAACAAAATCACTAATGTGTCGAAGCAGTTTACTTACCATATGTTTAAGCTTGGTTTATGACGTTTAGGTCACACTGCTAACGGCACCTATTGACAAACAGCGGGAACTTAGCTGCGCACCTAATATATTCTCCCCATAATTTTTTTTTTTTAATTTTGTCTCTTTTACTCTATTTTACGGCGTCTCATTTTTAACTGCTCGGTTTCTCCCAAGGATGATAGAATACAAGGCCGCGTCTTTCGAACTCGACGTGTCGTCAGAGCCCATGAATAAACGATCAAGAGGAAACAACAAAATACTAAAAATTAGACGCACACACAGGGTGTCTTCCGCATAAAAACGCATTAATTTGTGCTTCCATAATCTCACCAATGTAACCAATCCATCCACTGAATTTTCACAAACTGGCAATTTCTCCCCAACTGATTTCAGACTCGTGAAAAATAAAATACCTTTTTTTGAGAACATCTCTTTCCTTAACTTTCGTAAATATACCGAGCCCTAAAAATAAGTCTTGGATAGGACTTAAATGGAAAATTCGAAAGCGGAAGTACTTTGATTATAAAATCAGCGATCCTCATATTCAATAATTCAATTTCAATATAAATGAATGCGCAATGAGTGACGTTTTTTCCCAGGAATTCCTCGAGATGTTGACTTGTCCTTTTTCGCGATCTGTTAAACCTTTCTGCTTTCCCATTTTATTAGCATTAACAAGGCTACGACCAAGCACAACGAATGTTTAAAAATATGGTCCCTTTTCAGAGCTTTAATGCGGAATTAACGTAGGCTAACTGAGCGCTTCTATTCAAATGGACCAATAAATCAAGCACAATATTATAGTTGCTGAAGTTTTACTGCTGCGGAATACCGTTAGATGGAATAATATTTTGATGCTGTTTATTTTCGAGCAAAGTACAGTCTTCACTTGATTTTTCATTTATCAGAAACCCTTGTGTTACTACATCAAATACGGTTGCTTTAATAACCATTTTCTTCCATAAAAATTATTGCCTCTAATCAAATGAACCGGACAGTATGTTTATATCGCTATAAATGTTTTGGAGTATTCAGAAGAATTTGAAACCTACTCCCTTTCTTTGTGATTAGCAACCTACCCACTTGCGCCCTTGCTTTTGCAATCCTAAGATTTAGGCATCTGGCCTCCTATTATTTAATTGCGCCTGCAGAGAAAGCACTTTTGAATGTTAGCCGCCTGCTGAGATTTATCATCAGCACGAAACGGTTACTACAGCCACTAATTCTTCCAAATAACGCGCTTATCCATCCTCTTTTCTGCTTTCCCTTTATCACTTCAGTGGTGTCGCAACAGAATTCCAGATTCATTACCAAGTGAGTTCTCTTATCCTTCTAATCTAGCCTGCCGCTGATATAAACCTAGCATAGTCATCTCATCATCCGCATAAAATTTTTCCAAATAAATTGGAAAGCATCATAACTTCAACCAGTTAACACCCCTTTAAAAAGTCTAGTCTTTAATCATTCACTAAATACTTTTGAACTTAACAAAAGCAAAGAGTCTCTGGCATATTTCGAAATCCAAATCAAAATGCAAAGTCGAAATTCTTAGGTTAGGTTACGTAGAAATACTATATAAAAAGTTGCATCGTATACATACATATGTACACTGAAATTAAGGTAGGTCCGGAACTGCTGCGGCTGGCCATATTCAAAGGCTTAGGTGCCAGCAGATGACACAAGACTCGCGGAAAATACGAACAACAAAATTATTTGACTACTCCTCACTACCCCACGCCTGGGGAGGAGAGCAATAGAGCACAAATGTACTTTTACTTACTATGTATGTATGTATGTAAATATGTACAATATGCACAGATACTCTCATGTGAAATTTAATTAACTGCCTGCATGCCACCTACTGCCCCAGTGCGGCGACGGCGAAGGCAACCATAACAACAAAACCACATTCGGTCACATTCGATTTTCGCTAGCGTTTTCGGTTTCGCTTGCTTGTTTCTGTTTTTTTTTTTTGTTCTTTTGCTGTTTTTTTTTTTGTTTTGTTTTTGCTTTTTTTGACCTTCAAACTGACATTTGAGTTTGTTTAAAGGTTGTAGAAGAGGGTTTACAAAAGGGGTAGATCGGCTAATGACGTTGGCTAGTGTTGGGCGACGTGGTTATTGTGGGGTTGTGCCGTGGTGCTGTTGCTATATTGCAGTGCCATGAAATCTACTGCAAAGTGCCCAACTACAGATGCATTTGCGTGCGCACATACATATGTGCATTTGTATATGTATGCCAGCTGCATATAAGCGGATACAATACATATAGTTCGTTGAGAGGCGAGAGACGAATGGTTTGCTTCTAGATTAATATAGCAGAGAAATGTACCGACGTACATACATTGCACGAGCGCTTATTTACGTAGATATGTATGCGCTTGGGGGTATATGAGTACGTGCACTTGCACTGACAGTGTTACCGCGCCACAAAATATTAGAAAATTTTTCGAAATATTACGCTTGAATGTCAAGGTCGCTTACAAACATTTTCAAATTAATGGACCGTAGCTATAAAAATGTAAAAAGCAGCTTTTGTTTTTAAATAATAATTATAATAATTAAATAATAATAGTAATTTAATTCTTTTAGTGTTAAGTAGGGTTTGAGTTAATGTTTTGCTATCAAAAGTTGCAAAAAGTCTACATAAAAAAGGTCGAGATAATCATTACATAATCTAAGAACAAGTAAAAAAAAAATATGTTTCGCAATAAAAGAAAATTCGAGACTTTGTAAATTCAAATGACTCAAATGGTGTAATCGCGGCTAGAAAAATAAAAAATATTGTTTACTCAAACAATTTTGATGAATTACTGAAGTCATGTAACAAAATCCACGATGAAAAGAATATAGAAGGCAGCATCGACGAACCTCTATTCCGCTCTCAAAGGATTTGCCAGAATCAAATGATTTACTGGCGTAATAATGGGACATTGCTTTCATTTTATTGTTGCAAGCAATAAACAAATCCAACGTAGAATCTCTCTTGCCAACAAGTGCTAAGCCACTAATTTTTGGAATCAAACAAACTCATAGACAACTCAGATGGATGAACGGAAATTTAGTTTTAGCATATAAAAAGCGGGCGAACTTTTATCTGGTCCCAATAATATTTATGCTGGACCTATATAAATGATTCGGGGAGATATACATGTACCAAATTTGGGTGAGTTATATTAATTCGCTATCGTTAATAAAATTTGGTAAAAGTGATAAATTCAAATAAAAAAGAAATGCTGCCGCAAGTAAAATTTTGAAAAATGGGCCGTGTCATGCCCAATTTTGGCTAAATTCGTATAATTCATTATCCAGTTACATATTTCGTTATCGTTATATTCGAATATAGCAGAGAAATGTACTTACATTTCTACAAGAATTAAATCTAACTACCTCTCATTCAATAAATATACAAAAATTCTTAATTGAAAAAATTAAATTAAATTAAATTGAAATAAAATTAAAATCAAAAATCGAATTCTACAAATCCGTTTTAAAATGATTAAAAATCATATCGTTTTTACCCAAAAGTGGGTATCGCACGACCCATTTTTGAAAATTTTACTTTCGGCAGCATTTCCTCTTTATTTGGATTTATCACTTTGAATTATTTCCGTTCATTTATTTCTTTCTTTTTTTGAAAATTACAGTTCCATTGTTGGCGGACGTAGTTTTTGCACGATTTCCCCTATTTTCAATACCTAAATACCCTGACGAAAAGTAATATGTGTACCAAGGTTCATTAAAAAACATTAGTTTTTGCTCGAGTGTTCGTGGCCACGGACGGGTGTACCAACAAACGTCGCCAAGTTGACACCTTTCATCATTCTGAGCGTTGTAGTGCATATGTATGTAAATGGTATGTCCATATTTACTTCGATTGCTTTGTGCTGCTACAATCGTTATGTAAACAAAATTATGTTGCCTTTTGCACAAGTGCTAATTACAATGGTCATGCGTTCACTTGCCCACTGAACAAACTGATTTTTCGTGAATAGTCCGGAATTCTTTTATGTTATTTAGTAATTTATTTTTTAGATTAATTGCCGTTTGTTAAATGTTTGTTTGTATCTAGTCAATGAAAACAATCTGAAGTATGTGATTATATATTTAGTTTTAATTTTTTTTTTGCAATAAAAATGCATCTAGTGAATAAAAAATGTAATAAAAGTGTACTTATTTTTTTATTCATGACCCGTTTTTTTTCCTTCAAAAATGCAAATCTACTGCAATCACCATGACAACGACCTTAAAATGCAAATGTACTGCAATCACCATGACAACGACCTTAAAATGCAAATGTACTGCAATCACCATGACAACGACCTTAAAATTTTAATTTGTTTGATTAATACTTTACGAGATATCGATCACTACAACCATCTAGCGAGAAATTAATAGATTTCTTTTTCCCCAAAACTATATTTTGTTTGGAGTCTATTTGTAATTGAGTTGCATTTGTATTTTGTGTTTATTTGTTTATTTTTTTGTTGTATTTAGTTTTTTTATTTTATTTAACTCTAATTTAATTTATAATATTATATTAACTTATATTAATATTTCATTATTTTTTAGTTATTCTTATATTTACTTTCTATTTTACTTTATTGTTTTTTGTATTTTAATTTTGCTTTTATTTGTGTTTTCTACAGGGTGGGCCATATAGCGTTTGCTTTTTGAACCACCTATTTTTTTGAGAATGGTAACACAAATGATCAAATGTGTTTATAATTTACTTAAAGGTTTGAAATATTGAAAACCTATTTCCAAAGTGGTGAGTCTTTTTCTTCTTTTCTGATTTTCACATCGGTGGCTACGTCAATAAGCAAAATTGTCGGATTTGGGTCTCAGAAAATCCACACGTTACTGTAGAGAAGCAAATCCATCCACAACTAGTCACTGTTTGGTACGGTTTTTGGTCTGGCGGCATCATCGGGCCATTTTTTTTCGAAAACCTCGAGCGTTACCGTGACATGCTCAACGAGTTGTTTCCAAAAATTGAAGAGGATGACATGGACGACATTTGGTTTAAACAGGACGGTGCAAGCAAAGCAGATTATACATGGCCCACCCTATAGTTTTCTATTTTTATTTTGCTTTCTTTTACTTTACTATGCTATTTTTATTCTATTCTATTTTTATTCTATTCTATTTCTATTTTTTATTCTATTCTATTCTATTCTATTCTATTCTATTCTATTCTATTCTATTCTATTCTATTCTATTCTATTCTATTCTATTCTATTCTATTCTATTCTATTCTATTCTATTCTATTCTATTCTATTCTATTCTATTCTATTCTATTCTATTCTATTCTATTCTATTCTATTCTATTCTATTCTATTCTATTCTATTCTATTCTACTCTATTCTATTCTATTCTATTCTATTCTATTCTATTCTATTCTATTCTATTCTATTCTATTCTATTCTATTCTATTCTATTCTATTCTATTCTATTCTATTCTATTCTATTCTATTCTATTCTATTCTATTCTATTCTATTCTATTCTATTCTATTCTATTCTATTCTACTCTATTCTATTCTATTCTATTCTATTCTATTCTATTCTATTCTATTCTATTCTATTCTATTCTATTCTATTCTATTCTATTCTATTCTATTCTATTCTATTCTATTCTATTCTATTCTATTCTATTCTATTCTATTCTATTCTATTCTATTCTATTCTATTCTATTCTATTCTATTCTATTCTATTCTATTCTATTCTATTCTATTCTATTCTATTCTATTCTATTCTATTCTATTCTATTCTATTCTATTCTATTCTATTCTATTCTATTCTATTCTATTCTATTCTATTCTATTCTATTCTATTCTATTCTATTCTATTCTATTCTATTCTATTCTATTCTATTCTATTCTATTCTATTCTATTCTACTCTATTCTATTCTATTCTATTCTATTCTATTCTATTCTATTCTATTCTATTCTATTCTATTCTATTCTATTCTATTCTATTCTATTCTATTCTACTCTATTCTATTCTATTCTATTCTATTCTATTCTATTCTATTCTATTCTATTCTATTCTATTCTATTCTATTCTATTCTATTCTAGAATATTATTTCTTGTTATACTTAATTTTATTTTATTTTACTTTAATTAAATTTGTAATTTTTTTTATTTATTGTTTTATTTCTTTATTATTGGTTCTTCTCATATTGCATTTTATTATTTTATTTTATTGTTTTTTGTATGTGACTTTTGTTTTTGTTTTTATTTTTATTATGTTTTATTTTCTTTTACTCTATTTGTATTTTAATTTCTTTTGGCATTTTTGATTTAATTTTAAACCTTTGCTACTTTTTACTTAATTTTATTCGATTGTTATTTTCATTTAATTTTATTTTATTATATTTTGTTTCGGGTTTATTTTATTTTTAGTTTATGTTAATTTTTTTTTTATTTAATTAGATTCATTTTATTTTACCTTCACTTCATTTACAATACTTTATTTTATATTTTTTTATTTCTTTATTTTTCTTTATTCTCATATTTAATTTTCTCATTTTTTTTTATTGTTTCTCGTATTTTAATGTTCTTTTTAACTTTTATTTTCTTTTGTTCTATTTTTATTTAGCTTTCTTTTTCGTTACTATGACTTCTTTTTTTAATTTTTTTTATTTTTCATTTATTTATTTATTTCTGAAATCAATAAGTAGTTGGTCTTACTGACTACTTATACCAAAAGTATATTTAACAAAAACAAAAACAAAAAGTTAAATTAAAATTATTCTTACTCGAGATCTCATTGATACTATTCGATTTTTATTGTACTTTATTGTACTTTATTTTATTATATTTTTTTCGGTTTTTTTTATTTTTATTTTTAGTTTTTGTTTATGTCTTAATTTTTTTATATTTCATTTTCTTATTTTATTTAATATATATAATTGAAATTAATGGATTTATTTTTCCCCATAATTCCTGATAAATACAAAATAATGCTTATATAGAACTCATATCTATCTACCTTTGTAATAATAAGCTAAAAAACGCGGCTTTTGATTAAAAATTCCTTGTACTTTAATATTCAAGCAATTTTTAAAAAGTGTTGCATCTTTAGTCGCGGTCTGTTCTCTAAAACAGGCGTAGAAGCCATTTGCATCCAGTAATACTCAACAGACCCAACATTCTTAGCGCTTTCTATGATGCGGTTTGTTACAATAAATACTTGGCCTACGGCAGACTGCCAACCTCATTGATTAAAAACACATACCTACATACCTGTATAATTTTAGTGAAATATGGGGGTTGTTGAATGGTTGATTTCCATTGAAATAATCCTAATTAGCGACTAGAACCGTTTTACCACCACTGTTCTCGTGTGATGTCTTGTTTTTTGTTGTTTTTTTGTTTTTGTTTGAGTCAGCTCAATTTCATTGGATCCAATTATATCAGGAAACTTTTTTATCTCTACGTCTAGAATTTCATTAAATTCCTGTAAGGAAGGCTTACCGAAAGCGCGAAGTATTGCTCTAGCTAGACCTGGGTATTCGTATAAATAGCGGCAAAGACTTTCTTCTGCAGATTGAATTGAAAGGAAGGTTTAGTCTGGCTGCATGATCTCCTACCTTCCAGTGACCTGTAAGAGTTGCAGTGATACGTGAGAAGCTTGGACGAGAGCTGAAGTAGTTTCATAACTTATTTATCAGCCATGAAAAACGAGATTAAAAAATATGTAATCATGGTAAAATTAGCATCATCAAAACGGCGCTTCAGTGCTACTTGAGGAGTGTCAGACTGGCATTTCAACCATTTCACCTACCTACCTAAAATTAGCATATAAATATTTTTTTAACAACAGTACTGCGAACAGTTTATAAGAAAGTGAACGAATGCCGTTTTTATTATTTGTATTAGAGCTATGACTTTTTGAATAAAGAATTGTTTTTTTATATTAATTTTTCACAGTTCATGTGCTTTTGCTTCTATATTATATGGTGCTGGTCCTACGCCTCAAATAGAAGTTAGAGGAAATAAAATATTTTTTTAACAAATTTTGTTTTATAGTTTAATATTTTTTGAACTTTTTTTTTATCATATATTTTTTTTTAATTATTTCTAAAGTGTTTTATATTTTCAACAACACTTAGTCAAACGGCAACACTGAACGATGACAGATTCGCTTTCGTGCTTTTTACAAATTCCCTTTAAGTTGTTGTTTTTTTCGCTTTTTGCTTGCATTTTTACTGCTTCGCTATAAAGGGCAGTCGCGTGTCCTCTCAGAGAGAGAGAGAGCCAGCGAAAGAGAAAGATAGGGCGCGCCCTAACAGCTTGCTTGCGCAGAGGGGTATGAGGCGGTAAGATTGTTGTTGTGCAAGCGAATCGTTTGTCCATTCGTTGAGAAAATTGCAAAATTGCAGTTCACGTTCAAGGCCACCATTAAAGTGCACAAATTCACATGGGCATGTACGAGTACCTACACATACATGCATACATATATATATGTATATATGTATATATGTATATATGTATAAGCAGTATATGAGTTCATTTAAGTGGATATGTTACATATGCAGTGAATATGCTTGCTTACTTTTATATGTATGTATATAGATGTGCCTGCCTATGTGAGAAAGTAGTGCATCTCACTCTGCCACCTCTTTTCCGCACCATCAACAATACTGTACATATGCATACACATTTTTTTGTTTTTGCAGATACACGCCCATGTATATATGTATGTGTGTATATATATGATATATTTATATGTATATGTGCATGCTGGCTAATCGTTTTATATCAGGTCTGTGTGAAGGGGCTACATGACTCGCCTGCAAATAGTTTTTAAGCCTCCCTACTCACACACACACACACACACACACATATATACACTTTCTTGCAAAGATAGTTTTTGGATGATAGATTATTGTTTTAGCATTCGTGTTTTGTTGTTGCCATCAGTTAATTGCTAACTAGAACCAAGTGTACCTACAGACGAACCTCGTTGAGTTCGTCATTGGGCGCCACACGAAGCAGAAGGCTTCTCCGGACACTCGTTGGCAATACAACACGTATCCAGTTTTGGTCACCCACACCAATATAAGCACAAATGTGCCTGTATGTGTGCAAAGATCTCAAAAATCGCATTCATCATATGATAAAACGCGCATCAAACACGCAATTACTCACGAGAATGCGCCTATAATAACTCGTTTATTAACAGCTGGATAAACGACAAGCAATTTTTTTTAAATGAAAAAAAAAATATAAACATTTTTTAAATCAGTTCAAACATTCTTCTTTAAATCTGATCTTCTGCTCTTCGCTTTACTTCAATGTAAGATGAAGCCTTCGCTCACAGAGTCGCGGCAGCGACGATAGCAGCGATGCTCTGACTGCGAGTTGATATAAAAATACTCGCATCTATGCACAGGATATTCAGTTGGTGCAATTCACTTTTTTCTCTCACTACTGCGCACAGTTTATAAGAAAGTGAACGAATGCTGTTCTTATTATTTGTATTAGAGCAATGAATTTTTAAATAAATTTTTTTTTTTTAATATTAATTCTTCTAATTTTTCACAGTTCATGTGCTTTTGCTTCTATATAACGTTTTTGGTGCTGGCCCTACGCCTCAAATCGGAGTTAGAGGAAATTATATATTATATATGTAACTTCTTAATCTTCAGTGGGTGCCAGCAACTTTATAGTTTAAAATTTAAATCCTATAAAAATATTCAGCGCTTAAAGTACTCATAATTTCACTTTCATAGTTGTTGTATGTTACCCCTTTTGATACCGAGTGAGAAGCGAACGCTCGCTCTCACCAGGTCAAAAAATTCTTTGTGTTGTTGAATTGCATTTGTCGTACAAATTTTGATTTATTTAGTGAAATTTGCAAACGAAAAAAAAACTGAAGTGTGTAACTACGAAATCGGTGGTAAATAAATTTATTAAATGAAAAATATAAAATAAAAATTTGAGTTTTATTCATCTTTATGATTATAAATAACTTACACTTTGCGTGTATGTACCCGTACCCCTCCTCTCACAATAGCGCTGTTTTTGTGTTTCTAAGGTTCTCAACATTGCTCAGCAGCATCTCGTTTCATATATTCTCCTATATTTCCTGTTAGGTAAAACTAATGAATACGAGCACTACCGAGTGTGTGTTCTCCTTACTTCCGAATGCAGTAATGTAAACCGTTTGCCGATGGGGGGCAATGTATAACCGCCATTTTGAAATGGTAATAGCTGTCAAATTTGTCTTGAATGCTTGTGTTGAAATCGTTGAGCAATTTATTTTGAAGCAGCACCGATCTTCCAGTTCACGTCTTTAGATAAAAAAAATCTAAAGACCCACATACAGCTCCATATAGATTCCAAAAGGGAAAGAGAGTGGTGCAGTTTCATTCACAAGTATACAAGTATCAATCCAGATAGTGGCAAGGTAGTATATTCTAGTAATACCACCCCCGTAACCAATTAACCATTTTTACATCCGTCTGTGGATTGCATCAGCATTTACTTACTGGAGGTTCTCCTGCTTCCTGTCCTTTCTGTTCCAGATTAGCATCAGCGTAATACTTTCTCAACGAATGTTTCATTTTGGAGAGATTAACCACCTTTTGCCTTGACTATGGCCTTGGGACGGTCCGGAAAAGCATCGCAAGCTGCCCGAATGTGACTTGCACAGGTATTTTGGCACACTCGCAGATAATGGCTTTTCGGCGCCTCGAGACTGGTGAATCTTTTAGGTTGGACCTTGCGCTCCAATATGACCCAGCGACAATAGTCCATCGGGTGCGCGTCTGATGAATTTGAGAGTCATTGTGTGGACGTTGTGAAGTTCGGAACGTTGTTGTTTAGCCATTTTGGGTTCAATCGAGCTTTGTGAGACGGTGCCGAGTCCTGATGAAACGTCCATGGTCTGTCACCGTAATTTTGTCTGCCTAGGACTTCAAAGCAGCCTGCAGAATACTTTCCCGATAATATTTCACATTTATCTTGACGCCAGGCTCGATGAAAACGATTGGAGAGCGCTCATCTGCGGTTACAGGGGCCCAAACCATAATCTGTGGCGGATGCTGGCTCCTGATGGCCAATCGAAGACTCAAATTCTCATTGCGAAAGGAGAAAGGAGAAAGTGCTGAGATGATTCCCCCTCCTCCTCCATACACTCATCGCAAAAAGGACTTGAGATAATTCCAGTCTCACAGCATGCATCCCCCGCGCATAGTGACCTGTGAGAAAACCCTCGAGATTCGAGGGCTGATATTTTGTCAACCTTAGAAGCTCGCCCGAGCGCCCCCGGTCGACACGCGGCCAGAAGGATTTCGCGACCTTACAAGTCTGGGTACTTGCCCAACGCTCGCTGAGTTGGCGCGATGTCCATCTTTCCAGGAGCAGACCGCAGGTAGTCAGGAAGATCCCAATTCTTTCCCTTCGCGGGAAAATCACCTGACATGTACCTTGTCTGGTCGGCTCATCCGCCTCACAGTTTCCCGCAATTTCACTGCGACCAGGAATCCAGATGAGGCTTATGTCAAAGAATTTGGACGCAGTTGAAAGTGAGGTCAGGCATTCCCTGACTAGTTTCGAATGCACTGACTGTTAGTACGCATGTGAACAGCCAATCAGTTGCATCCTTGATTGCGGCTACCTCTGCCTGGAATACACTGCAGTGGTCCGGTAACCTGAATTTGAGTCGGATGCGGAGCTTCTCGCAAAAAACTCCTCCGCCAACCTTTCCTTCCAACTTCGATCCATCCGTGAACATGTTCACCAGGCCCTGTCCCCAAGTGTAGCCCCCCGTCCACTCTTCCCTTGATGGAATATGAGTGGAGAAAGTTCCGGTTGGACTAAGCGAGGGTATACACTGATCGGTTGACAAGGGGATGAAATAGAGGTTTCTAAGGAAGCTTGAGTGTCCATATGTGAGGTTGAAATTATAGCCCGAGCCCCTCCGGCTTATTGCGGTACGTGTAGCGGCAATTTTGCCCTCTGCGATGTCTACGGGTACCACATTTATCATTGAGTTGAGCGCCAGAGTAGGAGTCGTTCGAAGCGCCCCACTGATTCCAATGAGTGCCGACCTCTGAACTCTCTCCAGCTTCTTAACCAATGTCGTCCTCTCTAGTGAGTTCCACCAGACTATGACTCCATATAACAAGATAGGCTTAACAATAGTATTATATAGCCAAAAAACAACTCTAGACGAAAGGCCCCATCTTTTGCCAATTGCGCCCTTGCACCCATACAAGGCGATTGTTGCCTTCCTCACTCTTTCCTCAACATTGGCCTTCCATGTAAGCTTGCTGTCAAGGATAATACCTTGGTACCTCACCTTGTCAGAAAGCATCAGAGGAGCGCCCCCTAGTCAGGGAAGTTGAGCTCTGAAGTGAAGTGTGTTTATTAATTTCTTACCTGATTATTATTTTGTAGTATATCGATTATTTTTTAAAACTGCTTCACACTTGCGCGGTAAACTTTCTATAAACTTTTGCCATCTCTCGAACGGAATGGAGTTCCACGCTTCTGGTATTCTTACCTATAGTTAATTGACATTTACAAATTTTTTTGCTAAACATTAACCTTAACATTAAGGTCGGGGATTGGGGCTGGCCAATGCAGAACTACAATTTAATGTAAAAAGGGTTTATCGCGCGCTCAGGCCATTTTTGGCTTAATGGCTACGTCAATAAGCAAAATTGTCCTATTTGGACTAAAGATCAACCCGAAGCCATTCAAAAACAGCCATTATATCAATTGAAGGCAACCGTTTGGTGCGGACTATAGGCTGGAGGAATCATCGGCCAATATTTCTTCAAAGACGAGGCTGGCACTAATGTAACAATGAATGGCGAACGTTAACGCGCCATGATAAACGACTTTTTGATGCCGGAAATTGAAGCACCATAACATCTGGTTCGAACAAGGCGGCGCTACTTGGCATACAGACCGTGAATTGTTACAAATTTATTATGGAACCCTACCGCAAGACCACCAACAATGACTACAATACGCTATTCGTTTTACACAATTAGCCACACAAATTGATTTTTTAAATAATGTTTTGATGTCGGATGAAGCGCATTTCCATTTAAATGGCTATGTGAACAAACAAAACTGTAGATTGTGGGGCTTTGAAAATCCAAGGGCTACACAGCAACATCAGCTTCATCCACCTAAATGTACTGTTTGGTGCAGTGTTATGGCCACTAGAGTTATCGCTCCATATTTCTTCGAAAATGAGGATGAAACGCCGGAATCGATTTCAGGAGCTTCTTACAGAATATTGATTGACAACTTTTTGCGGCCAATGGCGGAGCAGTATCCTAATTTGTGGTTTCAACAAGATGGAGCAACTGCGCATACTGCTAGTAGTAGTAGTAGTTGCTTTAGTAGGTCTTATTTGGCCCACCCTCTATTAATAATTAAAATACCGCAAGCGTAGATGATTTTTTCATATCCCCAAGAACTTACAATTCACACATAAGCTTCATACTAAATCTTCAATGAACTGTGGGAAATGTGGGGACTTTTTATTTTGTGACTGTTTCCAGCGTACGTTTCACAAGCAAATCACCCTGAAAACAAACAGCTGATTTTGACGTGATGCTTGGACCAAAGGCAGCAACAAATACATGTAGGGTTTCACTTATATGTGGTTGCCATCACCTGTAATAAATTCGCATTGATCCCACACAACCTTTATTTATTCTATACATATATATATACCTTATACTTATATACCTGGCCTTATCATGCTGCAGTTAGAAGAAGCATTCGAGCATTCCCCACTTCACCTCTCAAAGCGGGGTTAACCGAAGCAGGCGTGCCCAGTATTCAAGACAGAATGTTACACAATACTATGATGCTTATACCAACGATTCTCCAATGCAAGAATACACACATGTTCGCCTTAATCAACTCAGCAAGACAAAAGCGAAATTTGACAAAAAACCGTCAGTGATCATGCAATGCTTAATGCTCATCAAACATCGCAACATAATATCGATACCAAACCTCAACAACCATCACTCTCACCCTCAGTGGCAGAGCCTTAAGGCTTCATTTATATGCAATATGTTCAAATACCAAAAAAATAACACTAACAATAACGAATATATACAAATATTTAACGAGTGGGAATTTATACAATATATACCGACGGCTCCAAATCCGATACCCACACCACGTTTGCAGTCACAAGTGACCAGAATGCGACCATAAATGTTGGCGCCTTGCCACAGTACTGCTCTATATACACAGCAGAGGCAGCGGCACTGTATGAAGCGGTTTCCTTCGTCTCGCGATCAGATAAAAAATGTATAATTTGCACAGACAGTAAATCGGCAATAGAGGGTCTTCTAAACCCGAGCAATAATTCAATCCTCATAGACAATATTCGCGATATCCTATATCGCTGCAAAAGCCCAATAAAAATTATGTGGGTTCCGGGTCACGCTGATATCCGAGGCAATCACCCAGCAGACGAGCAGGCTAAAGAAGAAGCCAGAGAACCACTGGAACTGTTTACGTATATTACAACGAAAGATATTCGTAAGCATGGCAAAACATAATACAGAGTGGAGAAACTACCAACACTATTACAAAGAGCATAACCCTATTGGTTTGAAGCCTAACTACCCACCAAATTGTTTATATGGAGATTTAAGACCGTTTACTCGCCTTAGAATAGGCCACACTTTAAAAAAAAATTACCACCTTTTAAATGGTTCCGACAGTCCGAACTGCTCACAGTGTAACTCAAGCTCCCTAACTGTTATTCATATCCTAGATGAATGTCCTGGCTTGGACCGATTCAGAAAAATTTTATTCGGAAATCTTCAACCATCGAACCTTCTTAAAGCTACCACCTATGAAAACATCAGTGCCATTAGCAAATTTCTTAAATTATGTAATAACTATTACAGACATTTAGATATATTTCCATAGACATAAGGTATTATTATAATATCAGTTTTAACCCAATTTATATATAACGTAAGCCGAAGGCCTTAGCAGCCAGTGCTTATTATCTCAGTGTATCAACTATTCAAAGCTGGTTCTCTTGTAAATAAATAAATAAATAAATAAAATAAATACTTTTCTTGAGATGGTAGTCATTATATCTCAAGTTGTACTTGACCGATCGCGCTGAAGTTTGATAAGAATTTTTTATTATACATCTGTCTATCGCACCTGCCACGGATTTGGAAAAATTTAAGTTTGAAGTATTTTTAAAAAGTTTGAAAAGGTAAACAAATTTTATTTTTTTTTCAAGTTGACGACATTTTGAAAATTTTTTTATTTGATTTGGCGTAACCCGATAGCGACATCCTAACTAATGAAAAATTTTTTTAATTTCACTACAAGGGTTGGATTCATGTCAACCATGGAGCACCATTTTTTATGTAGTCCCCAATCCGCCGGCCTGTATTCCACGATTGTTTCTGTTTATTTTTATTAACTTTTTTTATACTTTTCCAATATTAATAAAAACCATAACAAAAATGGATAGTAAAAATGTTTTTAATTTTTTTTTATCTTAGTTTTAAAAATACCTAAAATTAAGTCGTCTAGACAGAATACCTCCTTAAATGACGAATATAATGCGTTAAATGGGGAAATTTGCTTCAAAAAGAAAGTGTCTTCAAAGATTAAATACTTATTTCCGTTTCAACGAAACGAAACAATCGACGCTGTTTATATTTTCTGTCCATATAATTTCAATGAAAGATTTTTTTTTAATATTTAATGCAATTGCTTTGCTGGCGGTAGTCTAATGAAGTTTATAATTTATCATAACGGAAATAATGCATTAGAAGAAAAATTGAGAAAATACTTCACTGCAAAAAATACCAACAACAAGCATTCGAAAATATAAAGTAAATACATACGCACACATGGATACCAATACTCAAACCAGAACTCAAAATTTAGAGGCCAAGGTCATAGTCAACTAAACCAACCGAACCACAGCGGTCGCTTAGGCAGTGGGTCAATACGTCAGACAGCCAGCCAGTCAGGCAGCCAGTCAGCCAGTCGTGTAGACAATTTGATCGTTAAGAGAGTCATTGTGTCAGTCCCAATGCCGTTACCCGGGCTGGAATTCCTCGTTCGTTCGTAATTCGACTGCCACAAATATGAAAAATGTGTGTGCGCGTGTATGTGTGTGTGTGAGTATAAGGTGAGGAGTATATGGCTGCACCTACATATATGGCATTGATTTCGTATATACACAAGTGAAACTGCACGCCTACTTTGCCATGGTGTGCGTTCAAATGCATTTCAATTGGTGCAGAAACTTTTTTGAAACTGCATTGCTCGTTGTCGATAAGGCGAATGCCAGTGAGCGAGCATCGCACTTCTGCTTAGTGTAATTGCATGCAGCGCAGCTTGCAGTGCACTCTACATATGCATGTAGTAGTTGTTGTGATAACGTACGCCCGTGCATACAAATACCCAATTGCGAGCAACCCTTGCATTAAAATCTCATAAAGCTCGTACTGCGCTCATAAGCTCTGCTCTGCTCTGCTCTATGCCGCTCACAAGCTGCGCTCTGCAAGCTGAGAGCCGAAATATTGTTTGGTTTGGTCACCCACGCTAATGCATTCGTCAACATTCAACTATCCGGGAAAAAGCACGCCGTTAAAAGCCTAGACGTGTAGCGAATGTAAAATCAAACGCCACCATCCCCTCAAACGCCTAGCACAAAACACTGGCTGACGGTGTCGAGCTGTAATTAAAACAAAAACAAAAATCAAAGACACTTTAACTGTTATTGAGAAGAATTCGGTAGAGTAGAAGAGTAACTCGCACATATACCTATAGATTTATGTGTATGTATGTATTGAAATTGAGCTGAAAATAAACAACTTTTCGTAAATTTCTTATAAATTAAACTGCCGGCAATTTACTCCAGTAATAAAGCAGCTGCACAAATCACTGATTCGTTGGTGAACTTAAATTATTGCATTGTGCGCCTAAAACTATGCATCAACGTTAAAAACAATGAGGGAATTGACTTCTGATTCTGTTTTCAATATAAGCAGAATGTTGCAACTTTTTGTGAGGTTTGGAATCCTCACCGTATGCCGTTATGTTAAGTAACGGCAAACTTGGGCTGAACAGATACAAGAACTGCATATAAAGGGTGTCCGGTGGTAGAGATAGGAATTAAAAGCTGAATTAAAATATTATTACTAGTAATAAAAAATTGGGGAGCCGTTAAGGACAAATGCTATGCGAACCTTCCAGAGACGATTGATGCTTTAAAACACGAATTCGAAGTTGCCATTCATGAAATTGGAGCCCAAACAATCGGAAATGTGCTTAAAAATTGGGTTGATCGAATGGCCTACTGTAAAGCCAGTCGTGACAGTCATTTGAACGCTATTATTTTTCATTCATAAATGACAAGGTTCAATCTTCAAAATAAATAAAAGTTGGAAAAATATTAACTATTTTTTTTTTTTATAGCCGATTCAAAAAGCAAATTTTACACCTATATTACAAAGAAGGCAAATGCGGACTAGATTTGTTTTAATTATTTCCTCTAGTGTTGGCTGTTACGTCGGATACACTCTTGGAATCTGTCTTATTCCAGTTTTCTTCCATATAAGGGGTTAGGTGTAGTCAGAATTTTCAAAAAATTCGTTTTTTTTGCATTTTCTTAAAGTGTAATACCTTAAAAATATTGAAATGGAAAATTGGAAAATTTGAAGTGAATTCGACAAATACTTATCGAGTTATTCAACAATTAACAAAAGGCGCTCGGGCGCTCCGGAGCAACAAGTCGATATTTTTGAAGCTGCTATGACGGCTGAAGAACTATTATATGGCTCAGGAATAGATGACACAGCGTAAGTAATTAAATAACTCGTATAACTCTACATAAATCGATACCAAAACTTTAAATGGGTTTTTCTCAAAACTATATTTCTGAACTGGTGATCACTGTAACTTAAAAACCGTTTGGTAGATTTAAAACAAATGTATACTGCTCTTGAAAAACATAAAAAACTCGTGTCTGATCGAAGGAATTTTGTTTTGTTCCAAAAATTTCGATTTTTTTAAAACAATAAATTGTCGGTTTTTTTCTCGAAAACCTGAAAATTTTTTCCTGAGGCCGCCATATTGTTAGTTGTGAAAAAAAAGCCTCGATCAGGCACAAGATTATCTGAAGGCTGGCTAAGTTTCAAGGGCCGGTGTTGATATTGAATAAAATACAATTTTTTTAGGAAATACTTGTCATTTCGCTTTATTATGATAATATTAGTATAGCTCAATTACATGTAGAAAAAAATATTGGCCAAAAGACCACCGCGGCCTCGGCGGCACATCTCCATCCGATGGTCCAAATTTTCGATGACGCTAAGGCATAATTGAGGTTCTATGCCGTTAATGTGCCGAATTATTTCATCCTTTAGCTCTTGAATTGTTGCTGGCTTATCGACGTACACTTTTTCTTTCAAATAACCCCAAAGAAAAAAGTCCCTTTATTAGAAAAACTTATGTCTCTTGTCCGACTAATTTTAGATGAATCTCCAAGGACTTGTGATGAGCACCGCAAAGAGCTTCTGAAAAATACGGGCTCCACACAAACAGCGATAACTTTTACAATTATTAATTAAGCTGAATTTTTCTTTTTAAATTTTGCTAAAGTCAAGTCGAAACATAAAGTATTAATGCTATGTTTTTATTTTTGTAAAATAAAGCAATTGACTAGCAAAACAAAATTATTGAAAATCATAATTTTGTCGGGCCTCTGACAACCCCTATCCCCATAAGTGAAATACTTATGTGGCCAAATTAAGTAAAAGCAATACGAAATGATAGAAACAAGATTGCACCTATCTTAGAATGTGTGACGACACACTAGTCTAGTTGTGCAGCATTGCCAACCCTTTACTGTTCGCAATAAATTTAGTGCTTTTTGAAGTGAAAACTTCTTTAGAATCGTTGGGAGTGATTTGAGTCTCGATGAAACGAAAAAGCGACACTACGAAGCGTTATATGTTGATATACGTATATGTGTGTGGCTGCGTACTGCTGAGCCACGCTAGTATAGTGAGTATTGTAGTATACTACACTGCCTATTACTTGCTTTGGTGTTTAGTTCAAGCGTCATATGTATGTATGTTTGTATGTATGCTAGTACTACACTACCTAATGCTTGCTTAAACCAAGCGTCCTACGAATGTTTGTGTGTATGTTAGTACGTCAGTGTAATATATGCGTTACGACGCTCATAATAGCAACCGCGTGTGCTGTATTGCGTCCGTATTTTTATATTCGTAAATATTTTCATTTTTAAATATTTACCGCAATTGCAGGCGGTGTTGCAATATACCACAGTCAAAATGACGGTGCTCGTATTGTAACTCCACAGATAGATGTGAATGCACAGCAACTAGAATCACTGCCTGTTCAGCTCTCTAAAGTGGGAGAAATATGTGCATGCGAAACTAGATTGAGCAATGGAAAAACAGTTTTAATTGTGGCAATTTATATTTCACCGAATCAATCAATAAATAGCATCACGGAATTCATTCACGAAAATTTAATAAAGTATACACCAGAAGTATCGCGGATACTTAGAAAAGATTACGATAAAGTTCCAAGGGTTTTAAGTGGCGATTTTAACGTAAATTTTGCATTGGACACAGCGGTTCCTGTAATTGACTTTCTCAATACAACATTCAATTTAAAAATGTGTAACAATCGCACTGAATCGACAACACGATCAAAAACAACAATTGACGCGGTATTTCAAAGATATGTTGACAACATCGAAACCAAAGCATTTGTACCATATTTTAGCTATCATAAGCCACTCGTATCATTTGTTGAAATTGAAAACATTGAGGATAATAATAAAATGAAGAAAATAAAATATGAACTTTATAGCAGTATTATAATGAACCTATAATTATCCCGCTCCTAATGCTGCTTTCGTCTTATTCTCTCTCAGTTTGTTTTACGGAAGGTTTCACTTCTATCGCGTCTAACCGTTAGACTGGTATTTTTTTATATCCAAAATGCGAAAATTTTTGAGTTTGGTTTTTGTTCGTTTTTTAATTTGACGCTATCAAAATTGTAATTTAAAAAAAATTTATAACTCAAAAAAGGCTAAAAAAGGCCTCTCTGAGAAGATTGTAATACTATTGAAATTTTGTTGATGCTTGAAAAATGTGTTGCTTTGAAAGTGCAAGTCTAATTTATTGCTCCTTTTGAGGTTATGCAAGAACATATATTTAATATTTAAAACATTTTTTATAAATTAAAAAAAAAAACCTTGGAATTTACTGAATACGAATAAAAGTATAGAGGTGTAGGCAGGTGGGGTGGCTGTCGCAATGACACACTTAGACCTTTCATACGCCCATTGTGATACCACTGGAACTTATCCTTACCCTATGCGTTCCTTTGCAAGCCATCTGGTAGCTTTTATAAACGAGCAGAGGTGTAATTATAGTAAAAAAAACACAAAAAATATACCAGATAATACTGAAACACCTTTTTGAAAAGGAGCACCTTATCTTGTTACATATCCTAAAATTTAGAAAAAAAAAGTTTTCGCTATTTTTTTAAAGAGATTCTCTTAACATAAGTTTTAAATACAAGGATGAATCTGCTTTCAGCAATCGAATCTCTCTTTTGCTACTGCAGTGTTGCCTAGCTTTGGATATAAAACGCACTAAAATGCCCATTTAAAGAAAATGAAACACCAAATTTTTATTGAATTACTTAAAGAACTTTGTATGCATGGCAAATTGTTTTTAAAATGTGCGCTTTTTTAAATAAATGTTTCCTGGTTATGTACAATTTAATTCATAATCTTTTTGTTAAGAGAAACTCTTTTGTTAAGAGAACGACTTTTTTGCTATATTTGAGGTTATGTAACTAGATAAGGTACTCTTTTTGTAAAAATGTCGTCATGATTTTTCAGTATTTTCTGGTACTTTATTGCTTATTCTTACTATCAATACACCTCTTGATGACCTATGTCCCACTAAGGATTGATGGCCGGAGGAAACGATTACACCTCTATGGTTTTAATTCGCATTCAGTAAATTTAAACGCTTTTTAAAATGTGTAAAAAGGTTTTCAATATTAAGAAGAGTCTAGAGAGGGACTTTTAATCATCTTGCATAACCTTAAAAGGAGCAAAAAATTAAATTTACACTTTCAAAATATAAATTTTATAAGAACCAACAAATTTTTATTAACACTAAAATCTTATTAGAGTGAATTTTTTAACATTCTTTTGTTTAATAACAAAGTTTTTTTATAACTTATAGTTTCGCTAGCTTTAAATTAAAAAAAAGATACAAACACCAAACTTAAACATTTTCGCATTTTGGGTATAAAAAAGCACTAAATTTATTGCGAAGAGCGAATGGTTGGCAACACTGCGCAACTCGACCAATGTGACGTCACGCACTCTCTGATGGACGCAAACTTGTTTCTATCATTCTTAGCATCAACCCATCAGCTAATTGTGTCAAATTCGCTCACAGCCAGTTACCGGTCTGCTAAAGAGCACACCTCCAAAAATCTTTTCACCTGGGCATCTAGGCGTAAATGGGCCCCTTAAAATGCTCACGGAGAGTGGCAAACCACCATAACCTAATCTAACCTTGTCGAAAATTACATTTACATTCAAATTGGTACCCATGTCATAAACGAACAGATGCTACATTTTAAATGATTTTCATAAATATCCAAAATAATTCTCAAAATAGAAATATAACCGATATTTTATCAACTACCGTGTTGAGTCCCATCTTTTTACATTTAGTTACTGATAATAGAAACCTTAGCACGAAATTACTTGCAATATTAGCACTTTTATCAATAAGAATGAATAAATATATAATTAACACGTTCGGGAACACTAAAAATTTCAGGGAGCTGCAGAAATAGACAGGCAATTATTTTTGAAACTAGTTGTAATATCCAATATCTGATTATACATAGGGTGGTTAAAGTTCAAGGGCCGATATTGAATGTGAACCACACCTAAACGTCAATTTTTTTCTGCACTTCATTTGACATTTTTTAATTTCAGACGAACTCAATTTGAACCATGGAAAGATGCATAATCTAGCAATGCGTTGAAGTTATTCAGGCTTATTATGAAAACGGGCGTTCAAATCAAAATGCATATCGCGCACTTCGTGAAGAAAATCATCTTCAGTGATGAGGCACATTTTCACCTCAGTGGATTCGTCAATAACCAGAATTGCCGCATTTGGGCGAATGATAATCCAAGAGTGATTGCCGAAAAACCAATGCACCCACAAAGAGTGACTGCTTGGTGCGGTTTATGGGCCGGCGGCATCAGTGGCCCTTATTTTTTCCAAAATGAGGCCGATCAGGCAGTTACTGTGAATAGTGTTCGCTATTGTGAGATGATAACGAACTTTTTATGGCCCGAATTGGAAGATATGTGGTTTCAACAGGACAGTGCCACTTGTCACACAGCTAACGAAACAATGGCTCTTTTGCGCGAAAAATTTGATGGCCGAATAATCTCACGTCGCGGCGATGTCAATTGGCCGTCACGATCATGTGATTTGACACCGATGGACTTCTTTCTTTGAGGTTATTTGAAAGAAAAGGTGTACGTCGATAAGCCAGCAACAATTCAAGAGCTAAAGGATGAGATGATTCGGCACATTAACGGCATAGAACCTCAATTACGCCTCAGCGTCATCGAAAATTTGGACCATCGGATTGAGATGTGCCGCCGAGGTCGCGGCGGGCATTTGGCCGCTATTTTGTTCCATACATAATTGAGCTATACGAGTATTATCATAATAAAGATAAATGACAATAATTTCCCAAAAAAATTGTATTTTACTCAAAATCAACACCGGCCCTTGAAACTTAACCACCCTTTATTATAAGAGTAGTCAGAATAGCGTATTTTAACTGTTATATTATATGAAAGTACTTAATGAATCAATTGGTCATTACTTTGAAATGTATATTATTTACAAAAACTTAAGGTTACATGAAATTAAATGAACAAAAATTGGCTTTAAAATTTGAATGCTATAGCATTCACGTTCGCGAACGGGTTAACGAGTTAATTTTTTTAAATCATTTTATATAGTGCCATTGGCTTCTAAATATTATTGAAACCCAAAAAAGAAAAAAAAATTCTAAATATTTTAAGTTTAAATGGAAGCAATAAATAGATAAAAAAATAAAAAATAAAAACAAATATTAGCATTACTTCCTTTGCTTTAAATCATAAATAACGAATCGTTAATTTTAGTATCCGCTGACATAACACAAACCGGACCTCCGTTGCAATCATCCACTGTTTGCGGAGGTTTGAGTATTCGATAAAAACTTGGCAATATGAATTTGTTTGGCTTCACTGGCCACTTATTTCGAAAAGCTTTTTTACAAAAGCTTTCCTCGCGAGCTTAAATTCACGTTAACTGCATGTGTGTATGCATGTGCAAAGCGAAATGGGAACCGTAATTTGTATTCGTATTCGTATATACAGTTGCTCACAGAAGTATGGGAGGACCATATAGCGTTTGCTTTTTTTTGAGAATGCTAACACAAATGACATGTCAAAAGTGTTCATAATTTACTTAAAGGTTTGACATTTACGAAATGGGACGCTATACGCCGGAACAAAATTGGGAAATATTGAAAACCTATTTCCAAAGTGGTGAGTCTTCTTCTTCTTTTCTGATTTTCACATCGGTGGCTACGTCAATAAACAAAATTGTCGGCTTTGGGGCTCAGAAAATCCACACGTTACTGTAGAGAATCAAATGCATCCACAACGAGTCACTGTTTGGTGCGGTTTTTGGTCTGGCGGCATCATCGGGACATTTTTTTCGAAAATGAGCGAGGAGCCGCGGTTACAGTAAATGGCGAGCGTTACCGTGACATGCTCAACGAGTTTTTGTTTCCAAAAATTGAAGAGGATGACATGGACGACATTTGGTTTCAACAGGACGGTGCAACTTGTCACACTGCCAAAGTTACACTCCAACTTTTGGCTACCGTTTTTGAATTCCGATATCAATTGGCCGTCTCGGTTAAATCACAGCTCCGTTGGACTATTTTTTGTGGGGAATCGTTAAGGACAAATGCTATGCGAACCGTCCAGAGACGATTGATGCTTTAAAACACGAAATCGAAGTTGCCATTCATGAAATTGAAGTCCAAACAATCGAAAATGTGCTTAAAAATTGGGTTGATTGAATGGCCTACTGTATAGCCAATCGTGGCAGTCATTAGAACAATATTATTTTTCATTCATAAATGACAATGTCCAATCTTCAAAATAAATAAAAAAAAGTTTGAAAAAATATTGATCAGTTTATTTTTTTTTATAGCCGATTCAAAAAGCAAATTTTACATGGCCCACCCTATATTAAGTCCAAAAATGTTCGACGGGGCAGGAGGCCATAGAAAGGCTAGCCGCAAACAGTAGGCTGCATATCTACTGGGTACCTGGTCACAAAGGCATTAGGCGAAATAGTAGAGGAGATAGCAAAAAGTGCTGTTGGACTACCTTTTGAGCAAGTAAACGACATACCAAAACCGCTAAACACAATATACAATGAAATGGACGACCACATGAAAAGGCGAGTGGAAGCTAGGTGGACTAATCTGACCACATGCAAAACAGCAAAAATCATTTGTAGAACTAACGACAAAAAAACTGACTCAATTCGTACTTACGCTCTCGCGAAAGGACTGCAGAACTATCATAGGTATGCTAACAGGTCATAATCTATTGGCTGCACATGCGTACAAAATAGGGATTGCTAACACGGTCCAATGCAGGAAATGTAGAGAGGATGTTGAGGAAACTTTAGAACACTTACTATGCCTTTGTCCGGCATTATTAAAAACGCGACTTAAATGCCTGGGAGCCCCACTGTTTGAGGGTATGGACGACGTCTCAAAAGCGCAGCTTCCAGCTCTGTTTAGATTTGCCAAAAGCGCTGACATCCTACATGATGTCTACTTCAGGTATTCATAGAGGTCAGACTCCATCTGGTATCGCTAGGGACCAAAAGGTAAATGCGTGGCCTTTTTTTTTGTTTTGGGTGGAAGGTTAAAATCAAAATGAAACATCATCAAAGGCGCCGTCGCACCAGTGGTATGTGGGGCATGCTCCCACTAACACTATAGCATTACTCCTCCTCGGCTGATTTCCACCCTGGGACCGCTGTAAACATTTCATCAAGGTAGAGCCGCGTTTATGTCTATTGACACCACCAAGTACCTGCGTCCAGGTACTTCTCTTGTGGACATATAGAGATCTTACTACAGCTTGGGCAGAATGGGCTTTCTGCCAGCTGAAAGCGGTGGAGATATTTCATAAAGCAGCCATGACCGGTGGGTATCTGCGTAAGGTAATAATCAGTTTCACCATGCTTTTTTTTACCCACTGCTCGATATGTAATATTAATTTGTACGTCCAGCGCCCTTTGTGACTCTTCCCATCTTCTTTGCCACTCATACATAGATCGCTCTCGGCCGATGACTTTTTCTGTTGCCGTTGGTTTAGCTCCTTGCTCGCTATAGAGGCGGCGAAGCTCTCTTGCGTGAATATCAACTGGCAATTTTCCGGCTACAACACATATTGCATCGTCTGTTCTACCGTTCTTTATGCACATGAAACCCACTACACGCATGTGAATGTTCTTTGCGTCTGCCCATACCGGTGCCGCTTAGAGTATGATTGAGTCCACGACTGTTGATAACAATTTCCTTCTTTCCCCTTGGTGGTTCACCTATATTCGGTAGTATTTTTGTGAGAGCGCCCATTACCGCCGCTGCTTTGTTATTAACTGCTGCTAGATGTTGCGTAAAGCTCAATCTCGTGTCGATCATTACTTCTAGGTATTTTATTGAATCCTTTGAGAGTATCTCGTGTCCACCAACTGAGAGTTTCATGGTGGCCTTTTTCTTCCGAGCACTTATCAGCACTGCCTCCGCTTTTGAGCTGCCAGCTCTAGACCTGCATTGCTGAGCTAACGCTGTACTCTCGTTGCCGCATCATTGCATTTTGCTTCCAGATGATCCGTCGCTTGTCAACTACAACTAGCGCAATGTAGTCCGCATAACCTACGATTGTTGTTTTTGCTGGAAGTTTTAATTTCAGAACCCCGTCATACATAATTTTCCAAAGAGTTGGCCCCAAAACTGATCCTTGTGGAATTCCTCCTGTGACTTCATATGTTTATGGGCCATCATCAGTGTCATACCGTAAAATTCGTTTGCTGAAATAGCTTCGGATAATGCTCAGTAGGTAGCTTGGTATCTTCAAATTTTCCAGAGACAGCAGTATATTGGACCAATTTTCCGAGTTGAACGCGTTTTTTTATCCAGCGTTATGACTGCGCACAGCTTCATAGCAGTGTGTCCTCCGCTAATAGCTTCCCGGGCTATGTTTGTTATGATTCGGATCGCATCTAATGTTGATCTTGCACGCCGGAAACCAAATTGGTTACCGGAGAGACCACCAGGGCTTTTTAAGTATTTCTGGAGCCGATCACATATGAAACGTTCTAATATTTTCCCTGTTGTGTCCAACATGCATAAAGGTCTGTATGTGGCTGGGTGATCAGGTTGTTTTCCTGGCTTAAGTAGCAAAACTAAGCGCTGTAGCTTCCATCTGGTTGGAAAGGTTCCTTCTTCTATATGTGGTCCGCAAATATTTGCCATATAGCTACCTTTAGTTCATTATTTGGGACACCGTCGGAACCAGGAGCCTTGCAGTCTTTTATGCGTTTCAGCGTTTGCAAAATAACGTCTGTTGATACTGGTGGAACGTTTCTGCTTGTGTTGACAGCATATTCCTGAACACTACTTTGTGGGGGAAATAGTGCCACTACTATTTGCTCTAAAAGAATCGGACACGTTGGCTGTGGTGGTCTTGGCCCTCTGACGTTTCGCATCACAGTTTTATATGCCATGCCCCAGGGATCGTCGTCTGCACTGTCTGGCATTTCCTTAAATCAATTGTTTTTGCTTTTCCGAATTGCGTTCTTAAGGTGAAATTTTCGTGTACGATATTCTGCGTGCCGCTCGTTATAGTTTGGTCGATGGCGCGCTCTTTGTGACTTTCTTCGTGCTTTGTTGCAGGCTTTCCGAAGGTCGGCTATTTCGGTAGTCCACCAGTAAGCAGGTTTCCGTTTGTTGTTGTATCGACACCTCGACATCGACGCATACACGCCAACCAGGCTAACCTAACCTAACCTATCCGGGTATGTTAGTCAAAACTTAACTTTGAGTCAAAAGAAACACCTAAGTCTCTACTCGCATTAGCGCAGTTAAAGCCAGTATGTGTAAATGAAAATAATGTAGCAGAGGGAATGTCAAAACATTATATTGCTTCATTTACCAAAGTTTAACGATAATCCATTTTTGGTAGACCACGAAACAAGAAAGTTGATATCATTTTGTAGATTAATGCAATTTTCAAAACTTCTTATGGGGTAGCATAGCTTTGGATTGTTTTCGCATAGTTAACACCCAGCAAAATTTAAAACTTTTACATTATCGTCAATGAAGATTGTAAAAAGCAAAGCAATACTGCAGGGAAGTGTACATATATATGTTTATATTATATTTAGTGATAAGCGAGACATATAATTTGTGTGTAAATATTCTGTATCTATCTCCTGCAGTAGTATAAGTACTTGCGTGGCCATAAATACCTCTAACTATGCACAATTACTTGTATGTATGTATGTGCACCTTTGTATATTGAGATGTTTATTTGAGGTTAAACGTTTCACTTAACATACAAATGCTAAATAATTCATTTGCTAATTCCCCTCTGTAAAATAGGCATAACAGATAAGCTCTGCATACTGAGTTCATGCATATCGGCGAGAGCGCTTACAGTTATGCACGACAACTGCACAGCAACTATGAAGAGTTCAAAGTGCAATGCAAAAGTTAAGGGGTAATTAGTGAGGAGTGACATTTGTGACTATAATTAACAATTCTATTTCAAATGTTATTGATTTGTCGCATAGCGAAAGCATAATTGCCAGCATACAAATGTGTGGAAATTTGCATGTCTACACACATACATACATATGTACAGTTATATATAATATATATAGGTATATATATAATTGGCGCGTACACCCGTTTTTGGTGCTTGGCCGAACTCCTCCTCCAATTTGTGGTGTGCGTCTTGATGTTGTTCCACAAATGGGGGGCCTACAGTTTCAAGCCGACTCCGGACGGCAGATATTTTTATGAGGAACTTTTTTATGGCAGAAATACACTCGGAGGTTTGCCATTGCCTGCCGAGGGGCGACTGCTATTAGAAAAATGTTTTTCTTAATTTGGTGTTTTCACCGAGATTCCAACCGACGTTCTCTCTGTAAATTCCGAATGTAAGTCGCGCACCAACCCATTCGTCTACAGCGGTCGCCATATGTACAGTTAGTAACATAAATAAGTATGCAGGAGCCTGATTTATGGAATTGTTTGACGCTAACGCTTTCCGTAATATGTAATCAAAATGTTTTACACATGGTAATTGGGTACTGGGATAAGCTTTCATATGCGCCTTAATTTAGCTGTAAATTTTAGGTACCGTTATCCACGCTTTGCTTTGTCTTTGATGTCAGCGAAATTTATGTCACAAAAGGTAGCATACAGCAAACGGTTGTTCATTTAGCATAACAATTATGTTTACGTATTAATTAAAAAAGTTAAAGCTATTCAAAGGAAATAATTAAAGTGAGTATAAAAATTTTAGGGAAGTACGTTTTGTATTAATTTTTGCGACATTCTTAGTAATGACACCAAGAGGAAAAGAGCTTTCTGGTGATTTAAAAAAACTGATTATAAAATAGGAACAAGGAACATAAATAATTGCGAGAAATCGGTCGTTTGATAGATAGAAGCTTTGCTACAATTCAAAAGATTGTGAATAAATATAAAAGTGCGGGAAGCACCACTAATAAAGAGCGTTGTGGGCGTCCGTCGCTTTTAAGTTCCAGAGAAAAAAGCTTAGTCGTACGGAAAATCAGGACAAACCCCAAAATAAATGCCCCCAAATTGAAATCTGAAGTCGAAAATGAGACTGGAAAATAATTTAGCACCCACACTATTCGCCGGGTTTTGCATAGTGCTGGTTATCCTGGGCGCAATGTTAGGAAAAAGCCCTTCGAGAGTAGTGTCAATCGGAGTAAACGGATTTCATTCGCAAAAGATCATGAAAAATATGACCAAACGTTTTGGAACCAATTCATATTTTCTGATAAGTGTAAGTTCAGTGTCTGTGGATCTGATGGCCGTGAAAAAGTTTGGAGAAATTTAACGCGGAATTGGATACAAACAATATGACCGGCACTGTGAGGAATGGAGGGGGCTCTGTGATGGTTTGGGGATGTATGGCTGCGAACGGGGTTGGAAACTTGGTATTTATCGAAAATATTATAGACCGATATGGTTATTTAAATATTTTGAAAAATAATTTAAAAGAAAGCGCTACGAAATTAGGCCTTGGAGGAACGTTTATCTTCAAGCAGAATAATGGCCCCAAGCACACATCCAACATTGTACGAGGGTGGCTGTTATACAATGTGCGAAAACAGCTGAAAACACCGCCACAGTCCCCGGACACCAACCCAATCGAACATTTATGGGAACATTTAAAGCGACAAATACGTAAACATCTGATTAGAAATAAGGAACAACTGAAGAACGTCCTTCAAGGGGAATGGAATAAAATACCACCAGCAGTAACTGAAAACTTGGGGAAATCAATGCCATCACGACTTAAAGCGATTGTAAAGTCTAATGGTTATCCTACCAAGTAATAGGATTTGATTTTAATTATGTTTTTGATTTCACAAATTAATAATATAATGAACTGTATACTTACTTTTGAGACATGAGTTTTTATAAAGTTTAATATTAAAAGCTATAATTTTGTTCCTTTTTAAAGTTTTGACATTATTTGGATTAAATATTATATGATTTTTGTATAGCATTCATGTAAATAAAACACAATTTTTTTTATAACTTAGGTTGTTTGAAGGAATCGATGGGGGAAAATTGAAAACATGTCCGGTGTATACTTACTTCTGTTACTAACTGTATGTAAGTGGGCATGCAGAGAGACAGTAGTGGCGAAACTACATTGAATGGAATCCTGATGCACATAATTACATTTATTTTACAAATTTAATTGTGATTTCAGGATTTTCTTATAATTTGCTTAAGGCTTTTGAGATAAATTTTAAATTTTTGCGAAAAAAGTAAAGAGTGGAATGAAAAAGTCATGAATATATTACGGTTTCTCAATTCGAGAGCAAGGTAACGGCAAATGAGCAAGGTAACGACACATTTTTTCGTGCGTGCAGCCGGCTAAATCGAATTATAAGACGTTATCACGTCAAAATGAGCTTCTTAGTAGCAGTCTCTCTTCGGCAGGAAATGGCAACCTCCGAGTGTATTTCTGCCATGAAAAAGCTCCTCATAAAAAACTGTTTGCTGGTCGGCGTAAAACTGAAGGTACCTCCATTTGTGAAACTACATCAAAATGCACATCACAAATAGGAGTAGAAGTGCGGTCAAACACCCAAAAAAGAGTATGATTATATGTATATGGTGAACAGATTGGAAAGCAAATCACGGGAGGCTGTGCAACGAACAGCGGATCTCAGAGTTGCCTCAGCCCATTGCACTGTCTCAGGTTCAGCAATTGTCGTGATCAGCGGGCAGATACCCGTCGACCTCATGGTCCGGGACCGAATGGATGCGTGTGACTCTAAGAAGAAACACGTCATCACTAGCTTCTCATAACTGAGATGCCAAACCATGCTGCGGTGGTAAAGCCGATGGGACTGAACCGAATAGCAGATGGACGGCGAAACTTACTCCATCAATTGGCAAATGGGTCCAAAGGAACTTCGGGGGAGTGAACTACTTCTTAACTCAGTTTCTCTCGGGCCACGGATACTTTCGGAGATACCTATACCGAATGGGTAAAGTAAGCGATTCCGAGTCATATACTGCGAAGCGCTGAGCGATGACGCCGAACACACGTTTTTAAGTTGCAACAGATGGCTCGCGGAATGAAATGCGCTGAGGGAGCAGATTGGCGACATCGCACCGAGCAAATAATAATCAGCAAAATGCTGGAACGCGAGGACAGCTGGAACGCAGTAAAGAAATATATCGAGAACGTACTACGGGGAAAACAAGATTGACCTAGACACAGTGTAACAAAGCGAAACCGCACAAATAGAGACACAAGAAGACGAGCCTATAGCATGAAAGCTGGCTACAAATATGGTGGACCCAGACGTGAGTGCATAGAATTGGTCCTTTATGGATGCCGTTCTGGGCCCTCCCAAAGTAATATAGAAAGTAGTTCCGGGAAGGGTGTCTCCCCAAAAGGAGAGGAGGGATCGTTTTAGTGGCCACACCACACGACGTAGTAGACGACGGTCGCTGCTAGTGCGCCGGTATTTTGAACCCTACCTCACCCACCAAAAAAAAAAAAAAACAAATCAGATTGGAGGTACTTTATCCAGTCTGGGTTTTTTCGAGATTGGGGTACTTATGAAGTTTGCAAGACAAAGCTTCTGTCGTCACTGTGCCCGCCGGTGGTTCCATCCTCTTCTGCCACCGACGTTTGGGTTAATATTCTAACCCGTGTGTTATCCTTATCTACCTCCATTTGAGTTTTTATTTCAGGGATCTCCAACCCATAGCGTTTTATTCCTAGCCGACAGGAACCTCATTAGAAATGATCTTTGTATTAACCACCCGACCACCCCTTGGGATATCATATAATGTTAGTCACCGCGGATAGGAAGAAGAGGTCATACATCGATCTTAGCCAAACATCATTTGTCCACATTGCACTCAGGTAGACCTGGTTAAACCTAACCTCATGCAATGGAGACAGTGGTGCCCATTGCCCAGTCGGCGCCCAGGGGGAGGAACTAGCTACGAGGATTTTTGCCAACTGAAAATGTAGAGTATTTTCATGATTTTTTCGATAAAAAAAATTAAAAACGATATTTAAATTTTTTAGGCTTTTTATTTCACTTCTTTTAAATACAGAAACAAATTTTTTTAAGTTTAATAATTTTTATAAATGGCGCTGAAGTTGAACCTCCCGAAATATTGGACCTGGACGGTGTTGTCCATTTTGGCTCTTCTATTTATCTGAAGGACAAAAACCAAAAAAATTATTAATCAGTAGCTGTAGCTATGTCCCGTACTTCTTCTTCTTCTTAATTGGCGCTATAACCGCTTACGCGATTTTGGCCGCGTTTAACAAAGCGCGCCAGCCGTTTCTTTCTCGTGCTAACCGGCGCCAGTTCGACACACCAAGTGAAGCCAAGTCCTTCTCCACCTGATCTTTCCAATGCAGACGAGGCCGCCCTCTTCCTCTGCTACCATCAGCTGGTACCGCATCGAATACTTTCAAAGCCGGAGCGTTTGTATCCATTCGGACGACATGACCCAGCCAACGTAGCCGCTGGATCTTTATTCGCTGCGCTATGTCTATGTCGTCGTAAAGCTCATACAGCTTATCGTTCCATCGTCTGCGATATTCGCCGTTGCCAACGTTCAAAGGTCCAAAAATCTTACGCAGAATCTTTCTCTCGAATACTCCCGTACTAGAATAATAAAAAAAACATTGACAAAATGGCGCGGTTTTAAATTTGACTCTCTAAAAATTGGAATTTTTTTCAGTTTTTTAATAAAAAAAAACGAAATAATTGAAATAATAATATGATTCTAGTACGGGCGATAGCCATTGATGTTGTGAACAACAAATTAAAATTTCAGACGATTCGGTTGAATAGTTGTTTTTTTTGTGACAACACCAGACCGTAAAAAGTAGTTTCGTGACAAATGAGTTTAAAGTTTGAGGTACAGGAGCAAGTGGGCCGCTCTCTACCTAGTTAATGGGCTGCAGAAGCTATAATATTGGGAATCTCCGAATGAAAATTTCACAGTATATTCTTAAGATTCTATACTTGCGAAGTATCGAAAAAACTAGAAATCGATCTTTTGGAATTTCTAAACCACCGGGTCCCTTTAAATGCTTCCAAAAAATGTAATTTTATGCAACTCCATTCCAGTGCTGCCAAGATATGTTTATTTAAACCAGTTGCTTCATCTATTCGCCACTTGTTAACGGTTGGCCAATCAAGGGCGCCTATTATTGTCATTGCCATTATTGTTGGAAATCAGCGCCCTAATGCCTGCCCCCGCCCTGCATGCAGACGTGTAAATTTCAAATTCGCTTGTGAATTACGAATTGTTATATTCGACATTTAACTATTTATTTATTACTCGTACATATTTACATTGCTCATATTGCTTTTAATAAGCATCTGCATGGCTGTATGAACTTCAATAAATCGAAATCCTCACAACCGCCCATGTAGCAATTTAGCAATTTCTGACGTTTAAGAGCAGAGGGGTAATTTGCTTTGCTAACAAGACAGTTCAAACTTTAGGTATAGGTGCCAATGTGCTAAGCGTAACAGGTTCGGGATTTCGGGATTCGGCTGTTTTTGAGATTTGAAATTTGTGGGCATTTAATGGCCATAAAAAACGCTCTCAGGAAACAGTTTCTTTGAAAATTAGTGACCTGCAGTCTACTTGAATTTCTTTTTTAGCAATCAGCGGATTTAAGTTTAATAGCCCCCGCACTGCTACTTATTTAAACACTGGTGCCACAACCAAATTTGCTCACTGCAGTATTGGCTTATGAAAATTTATGGTCCGACAAGAGTTTATTTCTTATCCTTATTCTATTTCAGGGCTGCTCTTTTTGAAGAAATACAGTAGACATTACACTCCGCACCACTTAGGAAATCGAATGGCTTCTTCACGGAGACATAAAGTGAGACACTCAGCTTGCTGACGAAATCTTACTTTCGAGTTAATCCGATAAACGTCAGCCGGCAACATCTCTTATTAAAAGAGGCTGTTGTCAGAGCTGCTACCCCTTCTCGGCATGACTGATACGTTGCCAGATCTGTGGTGAATGAGGCCACCATTCGATTTGCCATCAAATCTTTTGGCGCTACAAGGCACCCGAACTACATTGCATATACCCTCTCAATCTGAAGGAAGGTGCAGAGCCCGTGACTACAGCCTTGAAGAAAATCTTCACTGCATGCCTGACACTGGCCTATATACAACGCGCCTTCATCCCAAAAGTTGGAAGAGATAATTACACTAGCCCCAAAAGCTTTAGACCCATCATCATGACTTCTTTCATGCTGAAAAGTTTCGAACGACTAGTGGTGTTGCGCATACATCAGAAGTCGCTGAAGGCTCACCCCTCTCTCCATTTCGGCATGCCTATTAAAGTGGAAAACCCTGGGAGTCTGCACTGCAAAACCTTGCTGCTAGGGTAGAGCTGGCCATCGACAGGACGGACTACGCTACGGCATCTTCTTGAACGTAGCGGAGGCGTTTGATAATGCTACTTTTGATTATATATGCAACTCTGCTAGCAGGTGCGGCATAGACCGGGTGCTAATGAATTGGATTCGTTCGATGCTGGCCCATAGAATCATCACGGTGAGAGCAGAGGAAGATCTGCTGGTGCCATCCGGGGTTAATAGAGGCTGCCCCCAAGGCGGTGTGCTATATCTATTGCTCTGGTGCATGGTGATCGATCCTTTGCCCACTACCATAAACGATTCGCGAGTATACGCACAAGCATATGAGAACGACGTTGCACTTCGCTTATGAGTGTCTGTGGGAAAGTACAAAAACTCTGGTTCTGAGTGATAGTTAGTGCTGTGCAAATTGGCTAATGGCAAACCCACCCAATACTGATATTAAACTCTTCACCAGGAGGTAAAGGTAGTCACAATCCAGCTATCCAAAGAAATCAAATATATAGGAGTACTCCTCGATAGTAAACTCCTTTGGATATCACACGTTGAAACAAAGACGAGTAGACTCTCTATTGTGGGAGTCAGGAGGACATTATCACTGTGGCCACCTGTTGCATCGGAGCTGTTCCGATAACTTCAGGCCCAGGATTAAAAGCTCTGATTGGTGTACCACCACTTAATGCTTTCAACCAAGGATAGACCTTGAAGGCCATCTGCAGGTTAAAACACAATGGGAATTGATACGGTCCCTGTCCGGCATTGGACACCAGAGTAGGCATGGACTTCGATTCAGCGGTCCTTGCCCCATGACTCCATGCTATTAAGAGTCGTACTTGAAAGGATATACAGTGTGGTGCTGCCGGACAATAGAGCGGTCAAACTCTAAAAATGAGCTATGGTTTTCGAATTTTCACGGATGGCTCCAAGACCGAGCACGATTCCGCTTCTGGTGTCTACGTGGAATCCAGCAGAACAAAACTACACTTTGCTCTTCGAATGCATGCATGTGTGTTTCAACCGGATTTGTATGCTGTTCAAGAAGCGATGAACTTTGTTGTGGAAAACAGATGGAGAAGTAGTTCTATGAGTGTCTATAGCAGCAGCCAAGCTGCGCTTATGGCCTTAGACAGCTCCCCAACCATATCAGGGGTAGTCGAATCCTGTAAATCCAGGCTGAACTATGTCGGTAGGCATAATAGCCTGATGCTGACATGGGGCCCGGAACACGTGAGTATCGTGGGTAACGAGGCATCTGACTCCTTAGCAAGGATAGGCTCTGAGGCCAACTTCTTTGGCCCGAAACCCGTTCTGCCACTTCCCTCTGCAGCCACCAAAGCCACGATTGGCAAACGGGTTACTTCAAGCTCTTGGACTTGGGCTTGGTAGGCTGAGAGAGGCTGTGATATCCGACCGACTGTCGCAGTTCCTCGTGTCACTAAGCAGAGGAGACTGTGGTCAGCTCGTTGGTCTGATGACGAGCCACTTTCTGTGGGCGAAGTATATGGAAAAGGTCGTCATCTCAGACAGTCACTCTGTCCAGCATGTGGAGAGGAGGATGAGACTTCAGGTCTTTGGCACTGGTATGTGTTAAGAAGCGACCACCTTGATTCCTTGGCACCACAAGATCTACTCACATTTCTTCGGAGGTCAGGTAGATCTTAAAAAAATTAAAAAGGGTTGAGTGCAGTGCAAAGGACTTCATTGTGTCTGAGTGCTGTACTTGCTAGTTTGTCCCGACAAGAAAAAAAAACACGGCATGGTGTGACCCTTTCCATTCTGAAGCTTGGAGGAATATTTTGCAACGAGATCATTCTCTGCTGGTGGAATACTCCTACTGCTAGAACTATTGACGCGCGTGGAACTTCACTTTTAGACAATCATCCCAACAGCGGGCATCTATATAAGCCACAAGCAGTTCCGGGATCGGGATCCCGGGATATCAAAAATACTTTGCAAGTCGTTTACAGTAATAATGGCATTCCGTGTGCGTGTTTATTTATGCATGTGTGTGTGTTTGTATGTTTTGGGTGTAAGTACTTTATGCACCTGTCAGTTTCAATTATCAGCAACAATTTCAAAATAATTGTGACAATTTTTTGTATTTTTCACTTTGCGTGTCCTTCCATATGATTGAATATAACTGTGAAATTATTTTCATTGCCCAATGTACAAAATGCCTAAGGGAGACAGCGAACTGTACATAGGTAAATAAAATGGTAGAAGTACCACTCTGGTACTAATGGTAGCACTAATGCGTCATTCTGATACCATTGTGAGACCTCCAACGGGCAGATATCTACAGCCAGCCAAAGCTATTGATATAATGGAGAAGATTGATGGGACGTAGGTTGGCGCGCTGCCCCAGGCTGTCGAAGGAAGGAGCGTCCAGTTATCTTAGTCGTCTAGCTGCCAAACCCGGACATTTAGAGAGAAAGTTCTCAACAGTCTCCTTCTCTGAAAGGTCCCCACAGCTTCTGTAATGGGGGTTAAATGGAAGCACTAGCTTTTCCGCGTGTGTGCCGATCGTCCAATGACCGATAGACACAGCTACGAGTTTGGAAATTGAATGGCATGGAGTACCCAGAACTTTCTGAGTTCACCATCTATTGCCCTTTGGCAAATGATTTTCGAAATAGTACGTGAAGAAGTGGAGCTCCATCTTTTTTGCGCTTTTCTTTGCGCGATGCTGGTATGCGGTGAGTCTGTTCGGAGTAAAAAAAAAATGCTTATAAGTGGATGCCCAATCGTCCCTCTGGACGCCCAAGTACGTCAAAAGCATATTGAAACGTTACATTTTCGGCTTCATCGAAGAAAAACTACAAAATGTACTGAATTTTCTCTTTTGACTTCCATTCTTAATACCCTGTAACTCACAACTGAATGGAACAAACAAAAAATAGCAAAAGAATTTTTTTTGTATAAAATATCACATTGTCAACGAGCATAAATTTTAAATTGTTTGAAAAAATCAAAAAACTAAAATCAGATTATATTAAAATATTTGTTTTAACCAAATTTGAAACAATTTTTTTACCAAACTATTTTTTTCGAAATTTTTTATTCGGAAATACAAAAAAAATTTTACAGCAAACAAAAAAAAAATTCTATCACAAAAAGGAAACAAAAATGTTAACCCATATTTCTCAAACTACTTGTATGTGTGGTGTAGACATAAGCGACTCAACGTCCAGCTGCTGCGCGATCCCGCGACCAAAAAAGAAATAACCAGCGCCTTTCGCAAGAAGCTGCTTACTAACCACAACAACACTGATTGGGAAGCTACAAATGCCACGCTCAGGCGTATCGCTCAGGAAAAACTTGGCACAAAAAAGGCCACCAACAGCAAACCATGGATCTCTGACACCACTGGGGCATCATTTAGTGCAGAAATGAACTTGAAAGGTAACTTAACAGCGATGGCTCCCTTCGACAGCCTACTGAGAGGTGGCGAAGCAAGTAAAGGAATCGATAAGAGAAAGTTGGTTGAAGATCTTGCTAGCGATGCCGAAGACAGCTGTACCGCATAGTTGGCCGCCGAACCAACCAGCCGATCAGAGATCTGAATGGTACTTTGCTGGCTTCCAATGATGACCAGATCCACAGATGGAAACAACTCTTTGAAGCAACTAGCAACATTGCTCTTAGCAGTATACCTAGCTTTGAAGTGGGCAGCACAACAACCAGCAATATGATAACAACATCCTGCCCCAGCCTAGCGGAGATTAAGGATGCAATTAAGAAGCTAAAACTCAACAAAGCTGCGGGCGAAGATGGCATACAGCCTGAACTAATGATTAACGACCCGCAAATGTCAGCGGAATTCTTCATCCCCACATCACCGCCATCTGGAGCAATGAAAAGCTGCCTTCCTCCTGAACAAAAGGCATCATCGTGAAGCTGCCCAAGAAAGGCGACCTTCGTGACTGCGGCAACTGGCGAGGAATAACCCTACTTAACACAATCTACAAAATTGTAGCCGTGATTATACACAGCAGGCTCAAAGATATCGAACACTCCTTAAGAGATGAGCAAGCTGGTTTTCGCCCTCACTGAAGCTGTGTTGACCAAGCCAACACACTTCGGTTTATAGTAGAACTATCAGTTGAGTGGCGCTCCCCGCTCTACATGCTGGTCGTAGATTTTCAGAAGGCGTTCGATACTATCAAACGAGACGCAATATGGCTGGCACTGAGTTGGAAAGGAGCTTCCGTCAAGATGATGCGCCTCACCAAAACCCTCTACGAGAACTCCGACCTGACAGTGCTCCACAAAGGCGATATCAGCGAGCCATTCACTACCAACGCAGGCGTAAGGCAAGGATGTCCCTTGTCGCCCCTTATCTTCGCCATCGTCCTTGATTACTTCTTGGGCCAACTGACCCTGCATAAAAAAGGCATCGTATGGAGTTCCACCAGACATTTTGAGGCTCTGGACTTCGTCGATGACATCTGCCTCCTCTCTCACAAACTCTCTGACATGCAAGCGAAGACGGATAGACTAGTCGCGCTGGCACGCACTGTCGGACTGGAGATCAACATCGCTAAGATATAAGTTAACCACAATAACACAAGGCACATATTGCCTTCCGCTACCTCAGCTGCATCATCACGGCAGATGGTGGAGCAGATGAAGATGTCAACTGCAGGCTAAACAAAGCAAAGGCGGCATTCGGGCGAATGCATGCAGTATGGGGGAGTTCGCAAATCTCCAGGCGCACTAAACTACGAATACTCGGCTCATGCGTGAAATCCGTCTTGTTGTACCGAAGCGAAACATGGCTGGTATCTAACACCATCACACAGAGGCTGCCCTGCTCTCGTCTGGCAAAGATTTCGACATCTAGGCTCTCATTTTTTTGCTACCTCTGCGGATAAAGCGGGTTTAAATAGCATACATCTAGTGAAGTTTATCAGTAGCTTGTTGCTTCTAATTACGAACGTAAATCAGCCACCGTCGGTCACGTGGTAAGTGCATGGCCATTATCCTCTAATCCCAAGACGCCTTCTTCCTTCCCTTCTCCTTTCTCCTTTACCCTGTATGTCATCACAACTGACTAATTTTGAATATTTGTCCAAGTGGGCTCCAGCTAGGACAGCCATTTGACCTAACCTAACCTATCTGTACAATATTATGGCCGCGCTGTGGAGGCCAACGAATGATGAACCCATCCTTAGGCAAATCAAACGCAGAAAGCGGCGATGGATGGGTCACACATTGAGAAAACCACCAGATACCATCACGATAATGGCACTGGATGGGAACCCGCAAGGGAGCAGAGGTCGCGGTTGAGCAAAAATCACTTCGAGAAGGTCGATATCGCGCGACTAGCAGATGCCGACACAGAGCATTGCACGATGGAAGAGTCTTGTCGAGACCCTATGGTCCCGAGCGGAGTGAACAAGGTAAAAATATGTATATATATTTCAATATTTATTTCAAGTCCTTCAATAGTAATGTTCATTGGGTGTAGACAAATTCAGTTGCTAAAATTGCTTTACTTGCTTTCTTCCACCACTTTTACAACTACACACCCACATACTTCTATGAGTATCTCTTGACCACATTTCTTTGAGAATAGTTGGTGACATTTAAAACAAATACGACACACTACCTTGACACTTGGCCGTCTGTCCGTTTTGACATCGCAGGTGGATAAACGACCCCTTGAAGCTCAATTATTAGCCCGTGAATATGAACGCAAGTCTGTTGCTTTGGCAATTTATATGCATAGACATGTGTATGTATGTGTAAATGTGCACATGTGTGTGAGTGTCCGTACAATTGTCATATCAAATCATTTATTATGACAATTTCAATCAAACTCATTTATTATATCCGAGTTTGAGACAATTCACCACAAATTATTTTTAGTTGGCTGCAGTTGGTATTGTGACACACGAAGCGGCAATGAGGTGCAGCGAGGAGTGGAGGAAAAAAATTGCGATTAATTGTAATTTACGAGATTTGAAAGAGAAATTGGAAAATGAATTTTAGTAAAAACTAAATGTTTTACTTACATCGGGTGCCAAGGTATCTCTTAAGGGGCCAGATACCTGTAAACGGCCATATTTTCCCTGATTTTCATTAAAATTATTTAAAACTAGCTGTACGTGGCCCCCGTTGCTACGCCAACAAAAGGGTAAGTGGTGGGCGTAGTTGTAAGAGAGCCTTCTGATTTATTAAAAAATATCAAATTTTATTAAAAGTTTATAATTCTGATTAAAAAGTAAAAAGAGAATTTGTGAGTTTTAAATTGCGATTTATGTTTTCACAAAAACAAAAAAAGTAATAAATAAATAAAAAAATAAAAGCAAAATAAAATAAAATAAAAAAATATTTCAAAAAAAAAAAACAAATAATAAAAAAATTTAGGAAAAATAAAGTAACAAAAAAAAAAAGAAAAATAAAATAAAAAATTAAAATTCTGTAATAAGTCCCTCTTTAATAAGTCCCTGTGTTACAGTCAATTAACGCCTTGTATGTACAAAAACAAAATAAAACAAAAAAAATTACTAAATAAACGAAAAATTCCTAAAGTTCTGATTAAAAGATATAAAAATTTATAATTCTGACTACAAAGTAAAAAGTTTTAAATTGCGATTTATGTTTTCACAAAGAAAAAAAAATAAAGAAAAAACTAAAAAAGTAGAAATAAATAAATAAAAAAAAAGAAATAAAATGAAAAATAAATACATATTCCAAAACTTCCTTTGCTACCGTCGTTTAACGCGTTGTATGTAAAAAAACACGAGAACATTTGAAAGTTTTGAAAGTTTTAAACTTCGATTTATGTTAAAAAAAATCCAAAAACAATTAAAGAAAAATAAAACAAAAAAATTAAATTATTTCAAAACTTTTCAATAAAGTCCCTGTAGAACAGTCATTTATGGCAGCGTCTGCATACTTAGCATTAGCGCAAATAAAATATTTTCAAATGTCATCGTTTACCTTCACTTTGATTTATTCATTCTCAATAAAAATATACTAGAAATAGAAGAATAGAAATATTAAAATTACCCTACATTGTATTAAAAGTATTAAAAAATAGTTATCAAATCGGCATAGCCAGAAATCCTCTTAATCCATGTTTTACATCCACCTGCAATAATTTTGCAATTACATTTGGCCATTTCTTTATCTTTATTGCCTTTGAAATCAATATAATTCTTATTATTTATGGAAGGAAAGATAACTGGCCATTCTACGTCTACTTTGTGACTTCGAAATTATTTCATTTACAGCCGGCTTTCATAAGTATGAGAGATTTGTGATTAGCTCAATGACACATCTGGCCAAAAACACGCACAAAGCTGATAGTTATCTGGGTTTAACGGATTTTACCGATGTGTGTTATCTCACTGCCATGGGTGCTTAATTCCACAGGTGTGTTTTGCGTAAAATTCGTATACCCTGTATGATATGTGACTAAGAATAAGCTAAAGTGAATATTGAGTATGTAAATATTGAAAGAAGAAAAAAGAAAAATAAGCTTTTATGAAGCCGAAATGTGTGCACGTTTCTTTTTCGAAATCACGCAATTTATTGGAATTCAGTAGAGCTTCGCTGGAGATCACTTGGAAATCGCTTTAGGAGTTTATGAAACTTGGCGTTATTTTTGATATTCGATTTTCATTCATCAGCCGCATTAGTTTTGTTATATCAAAGGTGCTCGGTTTTGTGCGACGTAATAGCACTAAATTTTCGTTTGTTCGCTCGCATGCTGTTAAATATTGCATTAAATGTCGCCCTTTTTTTATTCGTATATCATTCAGTTCCTTTCAAGTGAGTACACATTTCTGCATTTTTAATTATTTTTTATAATTGGAAAAAATTTAAACTTAAATTTCAATTAAAAAAATTTAAAAATAAAAAGTAAGAAAAAAATTAGAATAAAATTGAATAAATAAAAAAAAGTGTAAAACCAAATAAATTTGAATAAATAAAAAAAAGTTGAAATCTTTTTTTTTAATTTTTTAATTATTATTATTTTATTTTGTTTTTTTTTTGTTTTTTAATTCGTAGATCACCAATAAAAAACAAATAAAAGTGAATAAATGAAAAAAATGTGTAATCAGTTCCACAATTACAAGTGAAAAAAATTTAAATTTCAATTCAATTTAAAAAATTTTAAAAATAAAAATTAAAAAATAAATAAAATTGAAAAAATACAAACATTTTGTTATAATTTTTTAATACTTTTAATGTTTATTTTCTAATTGTTTTTTTAATTAAAAACTGAATGAATAAAAAAATTTTGTAATATTTTTTTTGATTTTTTAGTATTTATGTAAAAAATTTTTTTTTTTGGGCCACTTATAAGAAATAACGAAAATTTAATAATTAAAAACAATTGAAATAGTAATAATAAAAATAAATAAAATTGAAAAAATAAAAAAGTATGTTATAATTTTTTTTTAATATTTTTAAAATTTATTTACATATTTTTTTTAATTCGTGGGCCACCAATAAAAAGTAAATAAAATTGAATAAAAAAAAAATTGTAATTTTATTTTTATTTTTTAATTACTATTTTTTTATTGTTTTCTTTTTGTTTTTTAATTCGTGGGCCACCAATAAAAAATAAATAAAATTGAATAAATAAAAAAATTCTAATCTTTTTTTCTTTTTTTTTTAATATTTTTTGCATTGTATTTTTTTTTAATTCGTGTACCATCAATAAGAAATCTAATATCAAAAATAAAATTGAATAAAAAAATTGTCATCTTGTTTTATAATTTTATTAATATTTCTTTTTTTATTGTTTTTATTTATTTTTTAATTCATGGGCGAGCAGTTCCCCATTTACAATTGAAAAAAATTAAAATTTCAATTTCACGTTAAAAGATTTAAAAATAAAAATTAAAAAGTATATAAAATTGAATAAATAAAAAAAATTGTAATCAATAATTTTAATATTTATTCTAAAAATTTTTTGTTGTGTGTTTTTTAATTACAATATTATTTTTTTAAATTATTTTTTAATTCGTAGGCTACCAAAAAATATTCATATAATTGTTTTATTATTATTTTTATTGAATTCATGGAACACCAATAAAAAACAAATAAAATTGAATAAATAAAAAATTATGTTATTTTTTTTATATTTTTAATAATTCGGTTTTAATTCGTGGACCCCCAATAAAATATAAATAAATTTGAATAAATATACAAAAAATTATTATCTGTGTTTTCGATTTTTTAATTTTTTTTTAATTCGTGGGCCACAAAAAAACAAAAATAAAATTGAATAAATAAAAAAAGAAAATAGTAAGTACTTTAATATTTTTTCGTTTATTTTTAATATATATTTCTTATTGCTTTTTATTTATTTTTTTTTAATTCATGGGCCAGCAGTGCCACATTGATAGAATAGAGCGCGCGCAGAAGGTGTTTCTCAAATTTGCCTCACGTTCATTGGCTTGCACGGAGCCTATAACTTCGTATAGTGCAAGTTAAGCGCTGGGCAATTTGAAATCTACCCTCTAAAGTACGTCAATATTAACTTTAACTTTTATTTTTTGGAATATTTAAAGGGTTTATTACCGCCAGTCACATTTGGAAATAATAAATTTTAAAGTTCCGCGAAGGTATCTATATGATTCGTTGCCTTTCTATGCTAGAACTAATTATGCCCGTATTGAAACTATTGGCAGGGATATTTGTGAATTTAAGCAAATCTCAACATCTGTCGATTTTGGTTTTTTATTTGCCTAAAACAATTTTTACTAATATTCTTAACTCCAGTTTAAGTTTAATTTAGTACAATTGTTAAATAGTATTTAATAAATATTATTGCTTCATAGATTAAATATACAAATTAAATAAATAAAATATTAAATATTATAAATAAAAAAATAGTTTAAATCTTTTGAAACGTAATAAAAAATAGCTCAAAATTTATTCATTTATTTATGAAGCCAACGAATGGATTCTTATAAGCTAAATGGACAAATTTAAAGGTTAATAGGCATTACAATTACAATTGCTAGTAAAATTAAACTATTTATAATAAATATTCAAAAATTTTAATAGATGATCTTTTGAAAATGAAAAATCTATCTCAACAATTTTAGAGATTTTATGAAACTCAATTAAGGCTCTACTAATAGGAGCATTTCGAGCATGAAGAGATTTTGAGAGACCAACACAGAAGAACTCCGAACTACGCAGAGCTCTGGCCGGAATATTAAAGAAAATCCTATTAAGCAGCACGGGACAGTCAACAGCACCACAGATTAAATCAAAAATGAAGGATAATGATTGGATTTTCAGTTCATAGGTTTACACCTGGGAAAGCTAAGAAGTAATTTTTTGCGGCCTAATTAATTCATTCATTAATAAAAAATAAAATAAAAATAAACACAACCCACTTTATCCTATGGCCTAGGCAGCGTTACTTTTTACAATTTTTTGTATTAAAATTAATCATCACCATCACCATCGGTTCCTGATTTCCCCACTGGAGCATAGAGCTGCAGTAAAACATCTCCATCTGGTTCTGTCGGTTGCAAGAAGCTTGGTTTCGTTCCAAGTTTTTTCCTGACGTTTCAACTTCCTTCTGGACCGTTTTCCTCCAAGATAATTTTGGACGGCCAACCTTTCCGACACCCTATGGATTCCAATCCACATCTTTGTATGCCTAATCCACCTCCACTTTCGCAGTTTTAACATATCGCTTTTTGCTTCTTAATCCAGGGACAGTTTGTTAAAGGTTCCACCGTTAGACTATAGTATTTGGAAGACTTAGCAATCCCCATTCTGCATCTCGCCGTTCCAGGCCATCTAAAGCATAGGATTTTCTATTTTTTCGCCAACATGCAAAGAAGTGCCGATTTTCTAGAATACCTCCACAAAATTGTTGCGTAGCACATAGGACGATGTTCGCTTTAAACCCGTAGAACAGCATTTTCGGCTTTTTCAGATTTACTTGCAGAGATAAAATGTGCTCATTGAAATCAGATAGAAATATTTTTTTTTAATTTTTTTATATTGTTTTATTTTTTTATTTTTTATATTTTTTATATTTTTTGTATTTTTTATATTTTTTAATTTTTTTATATATTTTTTTCAATTTTTTTATATATTTTTATATTTTTTAAATTTTTTAATTAATAAAAATCTAGAAATGCAGTACGAAAAACAGATTATTGCTAAGAAAAAAATTTTTTTTTAATTTAACATTTCAATTAAAAATAATTTAAACCATATTTTGTGCAACCCGTAAGACAATAAACCCGTACAACAATAAATTTCACTTCCTCAGATGTACTTGCGTAGATAAAATGCGCTCAGCGAAGTTAGACAGAAATATTTTTTAAAATTAAAAAAAAATAAATATTTTTAATTAATTTACTTAGTTTTAATTTTTTTTCTATTGTTTTAAATTATATTTTAATTTATAATAATCTAGAAACGCGGTATAAAAAAGCGATTAATGCTAAGTAATATTTTTTTTTATTTTAACAATTTAATTGATATTAATTAAAACTCTTACTTTACTCATTTCGTTAATATAGAAAAAGAAACATCTCTTACAATTTACAAATAAATAAGAATATTTGGAGAACACCGAGAAAATAGTTATACAATTGATTTGGTAATATTTTGAAATAATATTTTGTGGAAGAAGTTGAATTTGCAAAACCGATAAAAAGCTGAGTTTCGAAAAAAGTATTTTGAAATGCTCGCAGTTCAATATATTCGCTCAAATTTCTAGAAATCGAAGCATGGGAGGCATAATCAGTTCTAACCATACGCAGCCAGAAAATATCATGATTTCGTAAGCTGCACTGAGGAATATTTAAATTTAATGTTGAAATTAATATCTTAAATTAAAAGTGGTACTCAATCGCCCACTTATCAGATCAAAAACATAAGAGAGAGAGAGAGAGAGAGAGAATAGTCCTGTACTAGGATTTTAGTTTAAAGAGCAAATACCAACCTTTAGAGAATGGAATTGCATCAGCGAAGTGCAACAAATGCAAACCATAACGGACAACGACTCTCTGGATACTTTTTTGTGCATGCAAGCAAGTGCATCGTTCCCGCCAACTACAACTCGTCACGATGCTGTGTCTTTCTCTGCTTTTCACCAGACCGACCGCAGCACGATGCCCGTTTGCCATACGTTGGGTGGTTGTGACTCTATTTAATTGCTTACTCAATGGCTTAAGTCTACTAATATGAGATGTATAATTGGGTATCCAAATAGAGAGCGCTTATTCATGCTTCGAATGCACGAAAGAGAGGTACACAGTTTCAGAGTATATGGATCAACGAAGCCTGAACTAAAAACAATAAATAAAAATAAGTACAGCATATGACTTTGCAATGGTGTAATTTACTCGTCAAAATGTCTTTGAAAAGAGAAACTATAGTCAAGTGCCAAACCAAGATCAATAATTTCAGGGGGGAATCGTTAGTATAACTACTCAAGAATATGTGGTAAAAATTTGAAAGCGAAAATCGTATTATTCTCGATTCTATAAGCACTTAAGTGACTGCCCGTCGGTTGCGCACTGTAGCGCGCGTTAGTTAGAACGACGTTTTTCTCGAAACTACTTTTTTCAACTGGTGGGCATTCTAGCTTAAAAAGTTATCGACCAATCTTTCTAAAATTTTTCGGGATTTTTTCTTTATTCAATTCTAATTTATATGAACCTAATTCTGGGATTATATTATTATTTAAAATATGGTTTTTTAAGCAAAATAGATGAAAAAATATGGTATAAAAAAACTGGGCCTCAAAAGCATGCAATTGTCAATATTTTTTTACCACAATTAGGTTCATATTCTTAGGAAATATGTGGTTAATAAAACAAAAATTGCTGTTGATTTCAGAGAAAAAGTGCAACTTCAGGAATTCCCATCAGCAAGACAATCGGATGGCGATCGTCCATGGACAGCACGCTTTAACGCCACTATCTCCCGCGGAAATAGCTTCAAAAAAAAAATAAAAGTGTACCTAAAAAAAATAATTAAAATATCCTCTAAACTTAAACAATTTCTGATTATTCCTTCTTTGTTCAAAAAATTCTCGAAAAACACCAAAATTTTGGCCTCCCAAACCGGTTCCCCCCTTCATTTGAATTGGATAATCTAGAGCCACTAATGTGGTAGGAAGTAGGTAAAAGAGAATGAGATTTAGAATATTTACACAAATGCTTCTGTTTTTATTTAGTATTTTATATTTATTTATTTATTTGTTTATTCATTTATTCTTTTATTTATTTATTGAGTTATTTTTGTGTTCATTTATTTGCTTACTAAGTTATTTATTTCTTGATAATTTATTTTATGTAACAGAAAATATAATATTACATAAAAGCCGCCCTTATTGAGTACAAAATATTACTAGTATCGCTTTAAAATGCTAAAAACTCAGATTTGAAATAATTGGTAATAATTTGCATTTCTTACTATGCGTATTCGGTATACCTGGCGCCTATCTCAGTACAATTTTTTTGGGTTTTTCTGTTTATATCAGCTTTTCTTTTTTTGTCAGGTATTTCTGTCTGAGTATAAAAATGCCCGTATAATTTCTTTGCACTTTATTTGCACACAATCGGGAGCAGAATATTGGAGGAAGTTTCTCAAAATGGCTTACGCATTTCATATTATTTTCTCGTTCGTGTTCTTGGCGGCGTTGTGTGCGGTGGACGCAAAGACAAATGTCAAGCAATGTGAGTAGTCGGAGTAGTGTTATGGCCTAGTGATTACAAAAAACGGAAATGCTGGACATTTTGTGGTTTATGGATATATAAAACTAACTCCGTTTTTAAACCAATACATATGCAAACATACGAGTGTGTGTCTTAAAAGTACGTAGAATTGTAAATGAATTTAGGTGCTGAGCGAGTGATCATTGAAGTGAATATTTAATCAAACAAAAGTGGGAATTTGTAATGACAACACCAAATACTAAATAATACTAAAATATTTTAAGAAATAAAAATATTAAAAATTATAGAAAAACATTTATAATGAAGTTCCTCTCGTGACATTTATGAAGGGTTGTGTGACCTCTAAGCAAATTCGTTTCTTTTTTTCTTGACATATATAAAAACGTTTTTATGCTATGATGTGAGTGATTTTGAAGAGTTAACCGAAATTTTTTTAAATTAATTTAATTTAATTATTCTGTCTAACTCCTTGTGTGAACTTCTTTTGAACCCTTACATTTAGAGCTTAAGTGGTTAAGTTATTTAATACTAATGAACCCGATTGTGGTTGCCGTGACCGAATGGGTTGTTGCGTGACTACCATTTGGGAGTGCGTGGGTTCGAATCCCCATGCATAAACATAAAAAAACTTGAAAAAACTCAAAAAAATTGAAAAAAAAGTTAATCAAAATTGTATACTTTTTGAACAGAATTTTCAGAAAAATATCGGGTATGCAAAAAAAATTCAAAAACGTTCAGAAGAATTTCATATATTTTAAAAAGAATTTTTGGAATAATTTCGGGTGTGCAGTTTAATAGTCCACTGAATAACTCTTTTGAAACTAAACAAATTTAAAAAAAAATATTAAAAAAATTTAAATCAAAACTACATACTTTCTAAGCAGAATTTAAAAAAAACTTTCGAGTATGCAAGAAAATTCAAAAACGTTCACAAGAATTTCATATATTTAAAAAAAAAATTTCCGAAAAATTTCGGGTGTGCAATTTAATAGTCCCTTTTGAAACTAAACAAATTAAAAAATATATATAAACAATGTTCATCAAAACTGCATACTTTTTAAGCAGAACTAAAAAAAAAAACTTTCGAGTATTCAGTTTAAGAGTCCATTTGAAACTTTTACAAATAAAAAAAAAACTTCAACAAATTTTCATCAAACTTTCATATTTTTTAAAAAGAAGTTTGAGAAAAACAACTACTACTGGGTTCGTGCGTGACTATCATTCAAGAGTGTATAGCATCGAATCTCGGGCATGAACACCAAAATTATAGAAAAAGTTTTCTTTCTTTGAATATCGAAATAACACCTCTCATTGGAAAACCCTTTAGCCGTCGCCCCTCGACAGGCAATGGTAAACCGCCGAGTGTATTTCTGCCATGAAAACGTATTTCTGCCATAAAAACCCATTTGCCATTCGGAGTCGACGTAAAACTGTAGGCCCCTCCATTTGTGGAACAACATTAAGACGCACGCCTCAAATAGGAAGAGCAGCTCGGCCAAAAACCGCGCCAATTATTTATTTTTTATTTATTAAGTTTAATAGTCAAAATATTAAAAAAATTTAATTTTCAGTGCAAATGTGAAGCCCTTGAAAAGTTGCATTGATTTTAGAGAATTTTTTTCCCCGACGGTGGTGAGTGTTTTCTTCCATATAAAAAATGTCCAGCATTCTCTGCATGTCACTATCCAATTCTTACGTAGAAACGCTAGCTGTTCCAATTGTGAACAAATTTTCGAAATTTTTGCAATTCATCGTTGCGCAGCCACAAACCAAAAGTGTTCCCACTTAATCAAGAGAGAGAGAGAAAGAGAGAGAGGCGAATGAAATGAAAATGAATTGTGCAAAGTGAGGGTAGTGGAATACCATCAGTCATCAAATCAATCGCTGTTCAAACGGGTACGAAGTGACACAAGCAGTTCATGCGTTGATTTTTTATGAAGGGTCTTTCGAAAGTTTCGCCTAAATGTAGTGAATGTAGTAGTGAATAATTCCTGGACCGTACCTTTTTTTTATGTTTTCTTTGGCATTTCGATTACAATTCAAAATAATAGAAATATCATCTCTCAATCACGCAATCCATAACGCATAAACCGCACCAAACAGTCACACGTTGAGGATAGAGAGGCTTTCAACAATAACTCTTGGGTTTTCTGAGCCCCATATCCGATACTTTTGCTTGTTGATGATTTTTCGATGGAATTCTGGATCATTTTCATGCATTTCAATGACCCAATCAGCAAAGACACAACGCTGTTGAGTTCTTGTGTTAACTGCACTTTATAAGCCTTAAGACACAAATCTTTATGCAAAATACGGTGTAATGACGTTTGTGGAATGCCTAACGACGGGGAATGGTCAAACCTGGGTTTTCAGACATCAAAAAATGACAACTTCAAAAGTGACATCTACCGAAATAGCGGGCTATTTAAAATAACACCTGCTATGGGAAACCCCTTTATAACGAAATAATGATAAACATTCAAATTATCCAGTGTAGTCTTATGCCACACAAATTTGGTGCTGCGCTACTCACGATAATACCAACGTATTCCAACGACTTCAAAATGAAATTCTCAAAAATTTGACAATGCACCTTGGTACGTTTGCAATAGGGATATTCATTGTGACCTCAACATTTCCACGGTCGCTGATGTTATAAAAAACCTGGCAGAAGCCCACTCTATGAGGCTCCAGAGGTACGTTAACGAGGAAGCCAGCAAACTTCTCAACACCGCAGACCTAACACGATGACTCCAATGACAAAACCATGAGATCTTATGCGTTGTTAATATGGAGCAGACATTTTCAAATTCTCTTCATAGAAACGCCACAAAATTCGTTATTTTCTTTTTAAATATTTGTATTGTCAACAAACATTTTATACCTACATATATACATATGTATATTTAAATGTCTGTAATAAAAAAAATTTAATAAGTAGTCAGATATACAATTTTACATGATCGAACAACGTTCTAAAATCATTGAAAATTATTATGAAAATGGTCGATCTTTAAGATATACAAAATTTTTAATTTTTTTGGTGGAAGTAATCGTCCAAATGAGTCGACAATTCAAAGGTTGGTGAAAAAATGTTAAGAAACTGGTTTTGTTGAGGATAGAGAAAGAACTGGCAGAGCAAAAACTGGACATTGTGTTGAGAATAAGGCAGATGTACCGTAAAATGTAGCTGAACAACCTTCAACATCGATAAGTAATTGGTTGATGGTGGGTTTCAGCCTTTCATACAATACGCTCCTTAGAACCTTATAGGCGATATTTGGAATACTTCTTCTTCTTAATTGGTGCGATTTTAGCCGAGTTTAACAAAGCGCGCCAGTCAAAGCCAAGTCCTTCTCCACCTGATCTTTCCAACGCAGAGGAGGCCTTCTTCTTCCTCTGCTACAACCAGCTGGTACCGCATCGAATACTTTCAAAGCCGGAGCGTTTGTATTCATTCGGACGACATGACCCAGCCAAAGGAGCCGCTGGATCTTTATTCGCTGCGCTATGTCTATGGCGCCGTAAAGCTCATACAGCTCATCGTTCCATTGCCTGTGATATCGCCGTTGCCAACGCAGAATCTTTCTCTCAAACACTCCAAGCGTCGCTTCATCGGATGTTGTCATCGTTCAAGCTTGAGAGCCTTGTAGAGTGTTAGTTTTGTTCATCGAGAGAGGGTTTTACTGCTCAGTTGCCTACTTAGTCCAAAGTAGCACTTGTTGGGAAGAAAGATTCTACGTTGGATTTCAAGGCTGACATTGTTATAGGTGTTAATGCTGGTTACTAAATAAACGAAGTATTTTACAACCTCAAAATTATAACTGTCTACAGTGACGTGGGTGCCGATACGCGAGTGCGCTGTTAGAAGACTAATCCCTCGATAATTGGCAGATCTCCCTCCTTATGGATTGGGCAGAGCACACTTAAATTCCAATTGGCAGGCATGCTTTCATCCGACCATATTTTGCATAGGAGCTGATGCATGCACCTTACCAGCTCCTCGTCGCCATGTTTGAATAGCTCAGCCGGCAGGCCGTCGGCGCCCGCGGCTTTGTTGTTCTTTAGCCGTGCTATCGTTATTCTCACCTCGTCATGATCGGGTAGCGGAACGACAATTCCGTCGTCAACGATTGGGGTTTTAGGGATCTTCACTTTCTCGGTGACATGCGCAGCTGTCACTGTTTAATAGGTTCGAGAAGTGTTCCCTCCATAATTTAAGATTGCTCTGTACGTCAGTCACCAGATCGCCGTCTTTGTTCTTACAGGAAAACGCCCCGGTCTTAAAACCTTCTGTAAGCCGCCGAACTTTCTGGTAGAATTTTCGGGCGTTGTTCCTATTGGCCAGCATCTCAAGCTCCTCGCACCCACGTATTTCGACCCCTCGTTTTTTCTGTCTCGTAATACGTCTCTTTTCCTTTTTTAGCTTCCGGTAGCGATCCCACATGACTCGCGTTGCGCCCGATCGCAGCGTGGCTCTATGGGCAGCATCCTTTCTTTCTGAGGCAGCATGACATTCCTCGTCGTACCAACTGTTTTTTGGGGTTCGACATTTACGTAGCGGGTCCCACACCCAAAGCCCGACCAGCTATCCTGAAATGTTCGCCTTTTTACGTTGGTCTGCTCTCGAACGGGTGTTCGGAAGCTACCCAGAAGTTACTTGGGCTAATCCTGGAAGTTGTGAGCTGCTTGGCCACTCCTAAGTGGATGGCGATCAGTAACTTTCCCCACTTGCGTGAACTTCTACATCCTCCATATAATTGTTAAGAACCGTATTTTGAATTGAAATAGTGGAACCAGAAAGAATCTAAATTTGCGCAAGTTTTATTTTAAAACCAAAACTAGGCTTTTTTTTGAAGAACTCTTTACTTTCAAAATGAGCCAGCGACATCACTATTTTGAATTTTAAAAAACTTGCCTTAGATTCGTAAAAAGCGATCCCAGCAAATCCCTTGTACCGAATATTGACGAATCGGAATAATTTTTTGTTCAAATTTTGACCGCCATTTTGAATTTTGAAAAATTCGCATCAGATTAATAATCAGCAATCGCAAGAACTTCCAAATAATGAGTTTCAAGTAATGGTATTGTACCAAGAATGATAGAATACGGCGTCAGCTCAGAGTCGTAAATAGTAAAAATTAAAGTGGCAAGTTTATTAATATTTTGTTGAGGATCATCATGAATTTTATAATTAAAAGAGGGCGGAAAAATGTTCCACAATCTCCTCTTATTAAATCCTCTTTTAAATATCTCGCTTCTAAAAGTAAGTAGAAGTATGAAAGTATGGAAAAATGGCTTTTTTCCAAAAATTACTGGTTTTCTACGCTACTTTTTTTTCCTTTTTCACTCCACCGGGAGCATATCGCCTCGACAATACTCAGTGTTGCGTTGGTTTGACTTATCTATTTTGCTTTCTGACAGGGAGGGTGATTGGCCTGCCGCTACCAGTCCTAAGTGGTGGAAATGCCCACCTATCGTTGCTTAGGAACAATGCCTTCTAACTGTTTAGATCGCCATCTATGTTTCACATTTTTCTGCCAGAAGGATCGCACAGATGGTTGAGGACTTCACTAAATTTGGTATGCCTGCGCTATTACCGCGGATGCCCGCTTCCGCTCGCTGGCGCTACTGATGCAATGCCACTGATTTTGCTTGTTTTGGCAGTCATAGTGCAAATAATGCGCTGACTTTCGTGCGGGAGTAAGGTTGGGAAGGATAAGGTTTTGGGCTTGGCGAATGAACTTAGTTTTTCTTTTTTTGTTTTGGGATGGCAGGCTAGTGCACTTAGGCTAGACTACCGAGGCCGCTTACGGTTTGCTTATCTGGGTTAGAGAGAAATGAAATTGCCGATGAGCTTGCCAGAATAGGATCAACAGAACCGGCTTCAGCTGTCCTCTTCTCAGACATCGGTGTTCCCTTGGCCGTTGTTAAAGCTACGCTGAAACTACGCAATTTCTTTCTAAAAAAAGCGCAAGACAGATGGAGGTCTGTCTCATCGTGTGCTATTTCGAAAACACTATGGCTTCCATCTCGGAAAGAATGGAATAAGGGATTCTCACTAAACAAGTGCGACACTACAGTCTATACAGATGACAGTAAAATGGATTGTGGTGTTGGAGCTGGTATATATTCTCATAGACTTAAAATTGAAAGATCTGTGCATCGCCCTAATACCAGCAGCGTCTTCCAAGCGGAAGTACTAGCAATTGGGGAAGCCCGTAGGCTACTAATCGCAGATCCCTCTTTTAAGGGCAATATCGCTATTCTTTCGGATAGCCAAGCTACAATCCAGGCACTGGGTACAGCTACAACAACCTCGAAAGTGGTGGAGCAAAGCAGGAATAGCCTCACCACCTTCAGCGATAAACATAAAAACTTGGAGAAAGAGACTGTTGACCACTTTCTCTGCAAATGACCGGCTCTGGCGCCTAGGCGCTTGAGATTCCTTAGGGATGACTTGAAGAAATTCTTCAGCCTAGCTCCCTTTTTCCCCCTCCACTACATCACTGGATGGCTGTAGAAGGATTTCTCTGCCCAAAACTTTTTTCTTTGCACAGGCAGTGGTCCACATTATGGTATCAAAACGGCACGTAAGTGTTACTTGTAGTGTGCCTGGGGTACTCCTGCCATCTTACCTGCCTACCTACCATTCAATCTGAAGCGAGACACTTGCCCACCCGTCAAACTCAACGATATGGAAATATCACAAACTAATGAAACCAAATATCTAGGAAAATCTAGACAGAAAATCAACCTGGAAGATACATATATTCTCAAAAATAAAAGCACTTGGTATTAAAATCAGAGACCTTCACTGGCTTTTAAATCGTCATTCCCAAGTTTCTCTCGAAATCAAATTGCTCTTATACTCAGCAGTTCTAAAACCCGAGTGGACATATGGTATTCAACTTTGGGGCACTGCGGCAAATTCCAATATCGAAATTTTACAACGATTTCAGTCAAACACATTAAGAATGGTCACCAAATCGCCCTACTACATATATTGCAAACTCGCAAATACACCGTGACCTCCAAATATCCAATGCTGTGCAAGAAACAGAGAAATATGCAAGATCCCACAATCTCAGGCTCCATACTCACTCTAACTCCTTAGTCACGGGAGTGATAGCCAATCCCATTGTTTTTACCCGACTCAAAAGAAAATCTACCACCGATCTCCTCTTCTAGTGGAAAAACTGAAATGGGTTGTACCACTGGGTGCATCCCATAAACGACTGAAATTCTTTAGCTATAGTTTAAGTTATTCCATAAATATTGCTTAATGTATGTATACTGCTTGCTTGTGCTCTTAAATAGTACCTAAAAAAATACACTCAACAATTTTCCAATACGATGTGCTGTATTTTTTACGATTTCTGGTGTTGTTGCCGTCTTTGACATGGATCTTCTTGAAGGCTTGTACGACCACGTTTAAATTCAGCAACCCTTCTTTCTACTGTACTAATTGATGAATTGATGGCAAAAAGTCCTTATACACTTTGAATATTCTTTCATAAATTCCCTTTGCTATAAAGTAAAACTATACTTTTTTATACTCCTGCGTCAACCGAATGATGCGACGACTCTGGCTCGTTCCAGCAATGAAAAAATCGTTAGCAAAAAAAAATGAAGATCATTACTAGACAACTTCGCCCTCTTCCGGTCTGATCCGATCCCGAAAACCGTGGCCGAAAAGTGATACACGCAGCTTTTTCGCTTGGTTTCAGTGAAATGCCTCCCAATTTTAGCCAATCTTTTCTTTTCATTTTGTCTTTTGGGACGTGTACAAACTTAACGTCCTCCTTTGTCCACGTTTGCGACACAACCAATACATTTCCTAAGCATTTCTATCATAAACAAACTACTACCAATATAATTACCAACTGATTTTCTTTTCTCCACAACAGGTAAAGACACGTCAAAACCTATGCCTCTGAGCGTAAGCATAGAGGGTTGCGAGGAGCCGCCATGCATAGTCTATAAAGGCCAAACATCCATTATTGCAGTACACTTTGTGAGCAGTAAGTACATTTCCTTCATATCAATGCTTTTGTATTTCATGTATTTTGTTTTGATGAACAATTTTTCTGATACTTTCAGCCAAGGACAATATTCGAAATCTCACAGCGAAGTGCTATGCCACGACTTTGGGTATAACTGTACCTTATGAATTGCCTGAAGATGTGGCAGATGTTTGCCAAAATCTCTTATATGGCGCCATGTGCCCACTCTATGCAACCGAAGATATTGTGTATGATTTCCAGTTTTACGTCGACACCTACTATCCCGAAATTGCAGTTACCATTGAACTGAATTTAACCGATGCAGATGACGATGTAATAGCCTGCTTCAGTACGAGTATTCGTGTGCGTAAGGGCACTCGAACGAATGTTATAACAGACTCTATAACTAATAATACAAATCACATTTGGAGTTAATCCATTAAGGTGTATTTCGTTGCAGAAATAACTGTATTTTTCTTTTGCTTAGACGGAATATGAACCAGAATGGGAAATGGAATACAAATGAAATTAATGAAATTTTTTTGGAATGGAAGTAGCTGCGATTGATTTTATATTTACTTTATATTTAATTAATTATATTTATATAAGTATTCAATCTGCTGGATCACAAATGAGTGATCGAGATCCACTAATGGGTGTCCGCTCTTATCACCCTTCTTGTGGAGCCTAATAGTTGACGATCTGCTTCTCTTGCTGACAAACAACGGAATGCGCTGTTAAGGATGACGTTTTAATTGCGAGCGGCAAGCTTGAGAATAATCTTTGCGACATATTGCAAAGAGCTTTAAACCTGACGAAAAGAAGGTGTGCTGGGGTGGAACTGGATATGAACCCTTCCAAAACAGTCATCATTTTCTTCGCCAGGAATGAGAGAGATCTACAAGGACGGGGTTGCTATTAGATGGGTCAGCGAAGTTAAATAACATGGCCCTGCCCTAGACACCAAGCTTAACAAGGAAAGGCAAAGACTCTCTTGATCTGCAAAAGTCTAAAAAATCCTGGGGCTATATCCCAAGAATCTTAAGATGGCTATACGTCATGATAATAAGGCGAATGATAACATATGGAGCGGTTGTTTTTCCATCGAGAGCCGCTCTCTCGACAGTGAGGGCTGCGATGGAGGTGATGCTTGAGCTGGCACGGCTTCATATAATTATTCAGCAATCAACCAAGCGACCCCTGTGGAATATTATTGAGGAAGGTTTCGGTAAAGGAAAAGTGATGTGAATTAAGAACATGGAATTGCTGAGTCTTCAGCTCTATAGTCATCAAATTCGAAAAGAAATTCAGAATTGAATTGGGCGACAAGGTAAACTGGAGTACATTAGCTTAAGAAAGGAAGTTCCAGGAGTGTACCCTGCACTAGAAGACATCAAAAGGCATAGGCACTGAAATATAAAGCTCCCGAACCGAGCGTTATGTGCTAATGGGTCATTTTCCAAGCATCTTCCAAGGCGGTTTTCGTCATCTGTAAATGTACAGAAATTAACTTTGACAGGAACTTCTGGAATGAGCGAATTTCCATTCTGAGCGCCAGTCAAGTGGCACTCAAGGCTTGGTCATGCAGTGAGATTAAGTCTCACTGAGGGTACAACCAATAAAGTTTTAAAAAACTTATAACCCTCCACAAGGATAAACTGAGAATGCTCACGGGCATTCTCACAGTCCATTGCAGACTTTGCAGTCATTTGCAAATGATCGGAAGTTGGTCCACGGATTCTTGTAGTTTCTGCAACCAATCGTAGGAGACTGCAATGCACCTTATCCTTAAATGCAGCGCTACAGCGCATAGAAGGTTGTACCCAGAATAACAGCAGATACGCTTACTCCAACCCAGCTCTATCTTCAGTTTAAAGATCTTTGGTAGGATGCGGTACTTGATGAGTAGAGGGCTCAAAAGATCATAAGGTCGAGGTGCAAATCTCAAATAAATCTGCAAGGTGAACTCCAAAATAAACAACACTGCGCTATATTAGAAAATTTTATTCAAAATAGTCCCCTCTGGCCTCGATACACTGTTTTGAGCGATCTAAAAGCTTTTCCAAAGAGTGTTTCAGGCCATTGATCGGAATCCGGAATGTCCTTCAGGCTTTCGGTACAAGCCTTCTGGATGTCCTCTACGGACGCAAAACGTTTTCCTTTCATGGCCAAATGCAATTTTCCGAATAGGTAGAAGTCACAGGGAGTCATATCAGGCAAATAGGAGAGTGATTGATTGTTAAAATTCGATTTCTAGCCAAAAAATCAGTCGCAAGAGAGGATCGATGAGATGGTGCATTATCGTGCAATTAGCGCCAGCTTCCTCCTTTGCGGTATTCAGGGCGAATCCGACGAATGCGATGCAACAAATGCTTCAACTCGTCAAGATAGAAAATTGCATTGATGGTTTGGCCCGTTGGCTCGAACTCCTTGTGGACGATTCCCTTGGAATCGTAAAAACAAATGAGTATCGACTTGGTGCTTGACTTCTCCGAACGCTATTTTTTCGGTGGTGGTTCGTCTGGGGTGTTCATTTCGGCTTAGTTTTAGGCTCATGTTGGAAACACAACACTTCACCACCAGTCACAATGTTGTAAAGGAAGTTCTTGTCTTTTCTTGTCTCTTTAATGAGGTCTTTCTAATTTTAAATTCTGAGTTTTTGGTCCTTAGTTAACTTGCGCGGAATGAAACGTGCGCAGACCTTTCGTAAGCCCAACGATCAGTTAAAATGCGATAAATTGATGTTTTGGAAATATTCAACTCCGATTCCATGAATTTCAACGATGATTTTTAATGGAGTTTTCGATGACTGCATCCATCGGGCGACATGACCCAGCCAACGAAGCCGCTGCATCTTTGTTCGCTGCGCTATGTCTATGCCGTCGTAAAGCTCATACAGCTCATTGTTCCATCGCCTGCTATACTCGCCGTCGCTAACGTGAAAAGGTCCAAAAATCTCCCGCAGAATTTTTCCCTAATATTTCTCTTTTTACAATAAAAAATATTGTTGGCTTCTCGTTACCCTAAAGTAATCGCGCTGAGCGATTTTGCCTTCGAGAGGTAATTTAAAATATATCAGACTACGCTTTTGATACAAAAATGTATTTTTTTTTAATTTTTCTAAAAAAAAATTCAAGAAAAAATAAGTACGTAAGTATCACAGCTTTTATTATTAAATAATGCCATAAAATTTTTATCACAAAAAAACATGCATTGCTGAATAAATAAGTAACAAGAATCATGCTTATCACAGCAAATACTGTAAGTAGACTAACTTCAACGTATGAGTCTACTGGGAATCTCTTATCGGTCTCACTATATAAAAATTGACACACAAAGGTAGTGAAGCGTAAAGGGTTAGCCAATTGGTATTATGAAAAATGCGTTGTTAAGATAAAAACATAGAAAGATTGTGAGTGCGTTCTAGGCTACGGAAAAAATTCATATGTTTTTATGCTTGGCAAACCAAATCTGAAATGCAGAACCAGCAAATTATGGCATGCGAGAAATATTGCAATTAGTATGACAACGCACACATTTAAGAAAATGAGCGCGTTTCTGAAAGTACTGTCTAAAACTTAAACAATAAAGTGCCAACTCTAAAACCAAAGACACAAAAAAATATATTCAGCCTGAATTTTCCACTTAAATTGATGTAAACGGAAAATGTTTAAGCCAATTTTCATATCCAATTCTTAGTGTGGTCTCAATATTGTTATACAAATGGATGTGGTTGTTGGAGTGGTTGAATATTTCCACTGAAATAATCCTAATTAGTGACCAGCACCGTTTTACTACCACTGCGTGTGATGATATCTTTTTTTTTCTGTCTGTTTTTGTGTTTCAGATGCATTTCGTGAGGTCCCAGTATAACAGTTATCTCTATGTCTGAGATCTCCTTAATTTGCTGTAAGAAATGCTTACCGAAGGAACGGAGTCGTGCCCTAGGTAGCCCTGGACATTCACATATGTATGTAGTGGAAAAGACTTTCCTTCACCCCTTCCGCTTGACAGCTTCTGCTGTTGGGATTGAAGGGGGGGTTGAGTCTGTCTGCATGCTCCCCTACTTTCCAATGACCTGTAAGGGTTGCAGTGATGCGTGAGATGTTTGGCCGAGCGCATTCTGACAGATCATTCGTCCTGTTAGTTAGTTGCTTCCATCTTCTTTCGGCTAAAGCATGATAGTGTGAAGCAATGGATGCTTCTAATGTGTTGAGTGGAGTGAAGACTGCCACCATCTCTGCTATTTCTAGAATCGAAACTTTACTTGCTAGCTCATCCGCTATCTCATTACCCCGTATGTTCCTATGACCGTGAACCCATACCAGAGTAATTTCAAGCCAATGACTAAGCAGCTCCAGCTCCTCTCTACACTGTAAGACTAGTTTGGATGGAACGGAGTTGGAGTCTAAGGCCTTCATAGCAGCTTGACTGTCTGAGAAGATAGCTACTCTTGCACCAACGTCCTTGAAGAGTTTTAGGGATTTGCACGCTGGCATAGTTAGGAAGACGAATTGACTGAGAAAGGCTGAATGGCTCCGAATGGCAGCCAGCTCCCACACCACAGTTCATTTTAGAACCGTCGGCATTGATTTCGATATCCATATCCCTTTGCTCCATTCGGCTCTTGGTAGAAAACGTACTGTGTAGTCCGATCTGTTTTTGAGCAGCGAAGGTCCCTGTAGGAGGATCTTAATGTGACCGTACGACCTTGTTGTCCAGCTTCCTATTTCCCAGCTTTAGTTTGGTACCTTGGTTTTCTTAGTGAAAACAAATGGATGTACGTATTTATTTATTTATTTATTTATATTAAATATAATTATTAAGGGAGATGCCACCATCAATTTTCCTAAGAAAGGTGATCTGTCAGAATGTAAGGTCAATAATTGCTCAAATAATTAACATCCGCATATTGAGCGTTCTAAAGACAAATCTACGAACGGAACAATCAGGCTTTCGAGCTGGACACTCCTGAGTTAATCACGTCAACAACCTCAGCGTAAAGCAGAAAGGTCGGTAGAATGGTGATCTCCTCACTACCTTGTCTTAATCGATTCACCATCATGTGATTGGGAATGCACTGGCATCCAAAGGGGTACCAAAACTTTTAATTGAGCTAATCCTAGCATTATACACCAACGTTAGCTGTCGCATCTTGAATAAAAAGGAACAGAGTGATGGTCTGCCAGTCACTGTTCGAGTCCCACAAGGCTGCGTCCTATCACCTCTCCTCTTCAGCATTGTTTTGGACGTCGTGATGAGCAAAACTACACGTGAAACTAAAGTATTCTTTCTTTCCGCGGTAGCATGGTATGTATTCCTCGTCGTATCTTTTCGGGCTCGCCAAAATCCGATATCTTCTTCAGCGGCGGTACATAGAGAACTAGAAATATTGCTCTATCGCTCGTGCATGCCGGATTGTTCGAGAACAGGAGCGAGAGTCGAGTGGCAAATTTTTCCGATGTCGAACATTCTTTGCGTCGGTGTTAGTTCCTCCGATTGTACGCACATCATGATACTGGTTTCGCGTTTTTTGGTCAGGAGACAGCCAGGTAGCTTGGGGTATCTTCTTATGCTGGAAACTGGTGCTGCAGACTACCATGTTTCGGGCCCCGGCGAAGTCGATCAACCTCTGTTCGTTATGCCCGGAGGTTTCGTTGTCCCTCCTTGTTCGCATTCCCTCCTTGCCCACCCTGACGCTGAAGTCGCCAAGCACGATTTTTATGTCGTGCCGGGGGCAGCGCTCATGGGAACGTTCCAGACGCTTATAGAAGGAATCTTTGGTCGTATCGTCCTTCTCTTCCATCGGGGCGTGGGCGCAAATTAGCGAGATGTTAGAAAAACGCGCGTTGATGTGGATTATTGCGAGACGCTCGTCCACCGGAGTGAACGACAGTACTTGGTGACGAAGTTCCTGTCCCACAACAAATCCAACACCGAA
>JAYXIM010029199.1:0-114755 GCA_037575425.1 Anastrepha fraterculus | reverse complement strand
GTCAATTCAAAATCAAATTTTACATGGCCCACCCTATATATAAATGAACCCTTAGTATCTGTTATTCCTCAGTGCGATATAAAATCGTATGGAGCCATTTGAACCATTTCTGTGGCACTCTTAAGCGGTTCGGCAACTAAATGCTCGTAACTTCACTCTCGGCGTGAGTGCGCTCTGTTATTGTTGTTGTTGAAGTGGTTGAGTATTTCTGTTGGAATAATCGGAGATTAGCGACTAGCACTGTTCTGGTGTGATATCGTTGTTTTTGTTTCGTATTTCCTTTATAATCAGACCCCTTTGTGAGATCCAAGTATAGAATCTATTTTCTTATCTCCATGTCTGAGATTTAATTAACTTGCTGTAAGAAAAGCTTACTGAAAGAGCGAAGCCTTGTACTGGCTAAACCTGGACATTCCGTCTGACAGCTTTTGCAGATGAGGTTGAAAGGAAGGTTAAGTCTGGCTGCATGATCGCCTACCGTCCGACCTGGTATGGGTTGCAGTAACACACGAGATGCTTGGACGAGAGCAGCCTAACTTGTAATTATTCCTCTGGATGTTGTACAACGGTCATGTTTTTTTTGTAGCGGCGCATGAAGTTAATTGCTTCCACCTTCTTTTAGCGAAAGGATAGCAATGTGATGCAATGGATGTTCTTATTGCATTGAATGGGGCAGCTACTGCCACTGCCTCTGTTATGTCTAGTGCTGAACCTTTTCTTGCTAGATCTGCTATCTCATTACCCTCCATATTCCTATGACCGGGAACCCATATCAGAGTAATTTGAAGTCAATGGCTGAGCAGTTCTAGTTCCTCTCTACGCTGCAAAACTAGTTTGGATGGAATGGAATTGGAATCTAAGGCCTTGATAGCGGCTTGACTGTCTGAAAAGATAGCTATTCTTGCACCGATTTCTTTGTAGTATTTTAGTAATTTGCATGCTTCTCTGATTGTGAATAGATCTACCAGGAATACGCTGACATAGTCAGGAAGTCGAATTGATTTGCATAATTTGAGCGGCCACGCATAGAGGCCAGCTCCCGCACCACAGTTCATCTTAGAACCGTCAGTGTAGATTTCAATGTCGAATCTACCAATCACCTCCCCCTTCCTCCATTCGACTCTCGGTGGAGAGTTTTTCATTAAGCACCCGTATTTGATGAGAGAGGGCGTTCCAGAGGGAAATTGATGTTAGCATCGTGTGCTGCCATCTATCAAACGACGGCAAAACAAATTTGAAACTGATTGATAGGTTATTTTGGATTTGGTAGCTATTCGAGTAAAACGTATTCCGTGATTTTCGCTAAGATTGAAAAATACCAGTATCGTTCAATAATTCGATTTTTGTTTTTGGATGGCCAAAAATGCGGGGAGATAAAATCAAAGTTTGATGCTGTCTATGGATACGCTTCGCCATCTATGACCACAGTTAGATATTGGTTTAACGAATTTAAATGTGGGCAAACATCCATTTTTGATGAGGAGCGACTTGGACGCCCGGCAGACGTGGTTACCGAGGAAATCATTCAAAAAGTCCACGAGACGATTCTCGCTGATGGACGAACGAAAGTGCGAGAAGTAACAGAGGCCATAGGTGTGTCGACCGGAACATCAATTAATATTTTACATGATAAGTTGGCGATGAAAAACCTGTCAGCCCGATGGGCGCCGCGACTGCTCACGGTGGACAGTGCTTGGAGCAATTTAAGTGCGATTTGAACGAATTTTTGCGTGGAGTTGTCACCTTGGACGAAGCCTGGATTCATCATAACACACCAGAAGATAAACAACAATCAAATGAAGAAATCCATTGTTCCAGGTAAATTTGCTCCAAAGAAGGCGAAGAAATGGCTCACGGGAAAAAAATTAATTCAAACGAGGTAGTCATCGCCGAGACAGAGGCGTATGTTGGATAGTTCGACAAATCCTATTTTTTGGAGGGGTTAAAAAAATGGCGGGAGCGTTGAAGTGAAAGAAAAGTGTATCTTTCTAAAACGAGACTATGTTCCAAAATGAAAAGAAAAAATTTTCGGAAAAATGGTGTTTTCATTTCTAACAAGGGGACTTATTGAACCCCCCGCCTATTTTTAGACAGCCTCTCAAAGCTTGACTGCTCTAGTTTTTGAACATAGGTTTTGCGCTGTGTAGGTTATAAAGAGGTCAGACTAGACAAGTTTAGCGCATTAGAAAAAAAAATTTTTTTTGGAAGCTTATTTTTGCACGAGCACCATCACCTAAAGATTCCTTAAGCTAGAAATCATGACACTGGATTGTAACAGTGCAATTTCCGTTTGTCCTCCATGCGGTAAACTTTTGGCATATCTGATAATACCAGAAGTCATTATAAATGTGGTATCATGACAAAGCATGTGAAATTTGCCACATAGGGGCTTGCACTTTATAATATATTTAAATCTGAAGGGAGCCTTTGTTCCTGCACCTACTAGCAGATTTAAGTGACATCGAGTCATCATAAAGAAATTAAAACTCCGCACAGAAGGCTTGGTCGATTACATGTAAAACGCACTTATTAAGCAAGGCTGGGTTTCTTTGAAAATATTCCGAGATGTGTCAACTAACCGATTGAGCTGTATCGCGCCTGCTCATTCTATGGCGTGTGTACTCTCCTAAAGCATAGTCTCTTTCTCTACTTAACCTACTACTCACCTGTTTGCAGCTGAAGATGTAGCTCTCCAAAGCATTTCGTGCCTGTATGCGCTGTTTCTGTATCTCATCCTCATCCTTATAACGTTCCGCATCCGACAGCATACGATCGATTTCCGCTTTCGATAAACGTCCCTTGTCATTGGTGATTGTGATCTTTTCCGATTTGCCGGTACTATTGTCCTTTGCGGAAACGTGTAGTATACCATCGGCGTTGAGATCGAAAGTGACCTCGATTTTGGGTACACCACGCGGTGCCGGTGGTATGCCAGTCAAATTGAAAGTACCCAAAAGATTATTATCCTTTGTCATGGCGCGTTCACCCTCGTACACCTGAATAGTCACAGCGTTCTGGTTGTCACTGTATGTCGTAAAGGTCTGTTGCTGCTTGCATGGAATACGCGCATTACGTTCGATTAGCTTGGTCATAACACCGCCAGCGGTTTCAATACCCAATGAAAGTGGAGTTACATCAACCAGCAAAACATCCTGAATCTGTGAGCTACCGACGCCAGTGAGAATAGCAGCTTGCACTGCCGCACCGTATGCCACAGCCTCGTCGGGATTGATGGACAAGTTCAGCTGTTTGCCGCCGAAGAAGTCTTGCAGCATTTTCTGTATTTTCGGAATGCGTGTTGAGCCGCCCACTAGCACCACATCATGAATGGCAGCTTTGTCCATTTTCGCATCATTCAAAGCACGTTCCACTGGCTGTAACGTTGAACGGAACAAATCCATATTTAGCTCTTCGAAACGTGCACGACTAATCTTAGAATAGAAGTCGATACCCTCATGTAAGGCGTCGATTTCAATGGAAGCTTCTGTGCTGCTGGATAGTGTACGCTTGGCGCGCTCGCATGCGGTACGCAAACGACGTAGTGCGCGCACATTGGATGTGAGATCGCGTTTGTGCTTGCGCTTGAATTCTTCAACAAAGTGATTGACAAGACGATTGTCGAAATCTTCACCACCCAAATGTGTGTCACCGGCTGTGGACTTGACCTCGAAAAGCGAGCCCTCATCAATGGATAGTATCGAGACATCGAAGGTGCCACCACCCAAGTCAAAGATCAACACATTCTTCTCGCCCTTCAAATTCTTATCCAAACCATAGGCCAGTGCGGCGGCAGTGGGTTCATTGATGATGCGCAGCACATTGAGACCAGCTATTGAACCGGCATCTTTGGTGGCTTGACGTTGGCTGTCATTAAAGTAAGCTGGTACTGTAATAACCGCATCCGACACCTTGGCGCCCAAATAGACTTCGGCGATTTCGCGCATCTTTGTCAACACCATCGAACTAATCTCCTCGGGCGCGAAGCGTTTAGTTTCGCCCTTGAACTCGATCTCGATTTTAGGCTTGCTGCAGTCATTGACCACCTTGAAAGGCCAGTGCTTTATGTCCTCTTGTATTTTGGCGTCATCGAAGCGGCGACCGATCAGACGCTTGGCATCGAATACTGTGTTTTTGGCATTCATGGCGACCTGGGTGGGTAATGGACAGAAGAATATGTGAAATAATTAGTAAGTTAAAGCAAGGTTCGTTGAACAAAAAACAAATGAAACATAAATTTAAGTAATTCTACTAAGTATTTTATTAAAATGATATTAAATACTAAGTAAAAAAAATAGTACATGGCATACTTCCATTTGTGGTGAGGAGCTTGGAAAGCATAAACATAAATTCCTCAAGGTTTTTTGTGCAATTAAGTTGAATTGGAAGTGAAAGTGGAAAACAATCATTTTATACCTCATCAGATTGGTCTCCTTATCGTGGAGATGAGACTTAAGTGGGGCTTTAACTCCCATCTCGTTTAAGGAGGAAATCATACTACTAGCGGTGAAAAATGGCACATTGACTATGTCAATGGAGAGCCGAATGAGTGAGAGCAATATACCGATATCGAAGCCATCCGAAGCAACTGAACAAGCTGTGGTGGATGTGGAGATGGCGGAAAATTTCTCAATATACTCAGACGGATCTCTGGCACCGAGTATGTCTTTTACAACGGTTAAACTTGATGCACATAAGGAGAGGACCGGTAAAAAAGCTGAAGTTACTGGGAACTTGAATGCAGGTGCTGGTCTATCCGAAAGGCAGATCAAACGAAGAAGCTAGAAGAGAATACAGAAGAAAGCCGAGGCATTAGCTAAGGCAAGTACTCAAGCTTCATCAACTTCGACACCCTTAAAGGGCAACGGGAAAACGCGACATAGTCGATGATTCCTCTCTGAAGTCGGAAATGGCTGCTACTTCGACCCAATCGGATGCAGATAAACCTTTACCTGAAAAGTAAAAGGCTAAGGGATCTCAAATGTCGAATGACACTCTTCCGTCAACATCAGGCACATCATTCGCGCGAGTGGTAATGACGGTAGAGAGGCATACCGACTAACAAGACGGTCAATTGTCCAAAGGGCAACAAGACTAACTTGACGGCTATCTTTGAAAAGCCATCGGTGAGTCGAAAGACGCACTGCTCAGATCCAGAGTGCAATCAAAGAATTTTGTTGGATATTTTCTTTACCGATGGGCCCAAGAATGAAATAGCTGCTGGGGCCGGATGGTACATAAACGATAGTAATAAGAAACACTGAATACTGATACTTTTCGCGATAATGGAAACAGTGAAAATCGTATCCAAAAAAGGGTTTGAAAAAGTAAAAATTAAAATACTTTCAGACACCCAATCAGTCTTTAAAACATTAAATTGATTTACGTTTAATTCAAAAGTCCTTCTAGACTGCAACAGTGCACTCAACATACTGGCGACTTTTAATCAGGTCTTCCTGATTTGGTTACGCGGACATGAGGGACATGAAGGAAACGAGAAGGCAGACTTGTATGTGAGAAAACTGGCGTAAGGGCTATTTGTCGGACCAACCCCATATTTCGGCTTCAACAAAAACAACCTAAAACAGGAAACCAAAAAAAAGGACCCAAATAAAAACCAAGGAACATTGAAATTTAATACCAACAGAGCAAAATCTGCTGTAACCTTAGATAAAAAGGGCCTCAGATTACTCTGTGGAGCACTCACAGGTCACTTTGCTTGCAATAAACAGTTCAATACAATAGGATTATCTAGCACTTGTTATGGGAGGAGTCTATGGAACACTTAATCACCAATTGTGAAGCATTAGGTCATAGGAGACACAGAATCCTGGGCTCGTACCTACTATAGGAGGAATACCTACAATTGCTCTCTCCTAAGACCTAAACATTGCCCTCAAATATCTGCGTATTTGCGGCCGCCGTAGCCGAATGGGTTGGTGCGTGATTACCATTCGGAATTCACCGAGAGGTCGTTGGTTCGAATCTCGGTGAAAGCAAAATTAATAAAAACATTTTTCTAATAGCGGTCGCCCCTCGGCAGGCAATGGCAAACCTCCGAGTGTATTTCTGCCATGAAAAAGCTCCTCATAAAAATATCTGCCGTTCGGAGTCGGCTTGAAACTGTAGGTCCCTCCATTTGTGGAACAACATCTAGACGCACACCACAAATAGGAGGAGGAGCTCGGCCAAACACCTAACAGAAGTGTAAGCGCCAATTATTTATTTTTTTTATTATTTATTTATTTATGTCTCTAACTACCACGATTGACTGCCCCCAAGCCATACGCAAAAAGGATATCTTCTCGCTATTCCAGAAGCAGGCCGTCGACAGACGGACTAATACGGATACTAGCAACATAACTAAACAAGCGTGACGCAATTTCAACAATTCCAGAACTGACGAGTTGTTAAGAAGTTACGAGCAGACATATGCAGAATTACGTCAACAATAAACGGCCACTGGCCTTTGGGAGACCATGCCAGGAAGATGAGGTGGCCGTACAACAAAAGATGTAGAAGAAGCTGCAATCAAGAAGAGTCAAAGGAAACAGCATTTTATTATCTGTATGAGTGCCCCAGTCTGGGTGCTCTACGACAATGAATGCTGGGGGAATCCTTGATGGTTAACTTTCAAGGAATTGCAGAAAAGAAAATAGACGACACAGACAGATTCATAGTCAAATCAAGATGGTTCGACTAATAAAAAGCAGTGGTTCTAAAGAGTTTTCCAATAAGAGGCTTTATTTTGATATTCAAAGAAAAAATGCCTTTTTTTAATATACCGTAAATAATCGGATGTTTATTTCATTATAAAGAGGCAGGTATGCCGTTAATAGTGGAAAATAACATCAGGCAAATGATCACCACGACCACGCTTACACGACAATATCCTTTTCATGCAACTTTCCATAACCGAATTGCAAAGTGGCTGCTTTATGTCCTCGATAGCCTCACGAATGTCATCTTTGAGGTCTTGAATCGACCCTGGGCTGTTGGCGTAGACCTTCTCTTTCATGTGGCCAAAAAAAAAAGTCACAAGGTGTTAAATCACAAGACCTCGGTGGCCAATTGTGATCACCTCTTCGAGAGATAACACGGCCCGGAAATTTTTCTCGTAAAAGATCAATGGTTTCGTTGCTTGTGTGGCACGTATTGCGGCCATAAAAAATCGTTGATCATCTCTCGATAGCGCAATCCAATTCAAAATAACACCTGTTATAGGAAAACCGTTACAAGTGGGGTATCAAAATAGCATCTCATGTCCTAATTGGCTTTGGGTTGTGTCACTCAGACGACATCTCCAGCACCACCACCACCTCGATTACTTTATGCTATTACAACCAATCGTGAAAAAAGCTATAGCACCCCAGTGCCTTGATATAACGCAAGGGTACACAAATGGTAAATACTTAGGAACGTTTACCTAATCTTTAAATACTTTTATACTCGTATAAAAAATTATATGATCAAAAAATACGTATATACATACATACATAATTTTTCGCATTTCTACATAGAACTAAAAATAGACGCCGTCGACGGCATTTATGTATAAACAATTTTTAAAAATTGATTTAAAAGATTTGAAATTCAAATCTTCATCGCTACCGAAAGCTATTTTTATAGCAACACAAACATGGAAAGAGCTCAAGACTAGAATGTTCCACTGCCAGCGCCTTACGTGTGACTCATGCCAATTCACAACAAAACGACGCCCACGAAATCACCAAAAATTCACAGCGTTCCCACAGACAAACAACGCTGCAACTTGGTCAACATTAATTGGGTTAAAGAGCAAAAGATTCGAGTGTTTGTGAATGCATATATGTACATACACATATGTATGTATATGCACTTGTGCGTACGGCGAAAACTATTATAGTAAGAACAGGTGTTGACGATTCATGTAAGCGACCAAAATGGCAACAAATGACGGATAGTGGACCAGTCAGATCCATACAAAGGCATTACAAACGCTTGGGCACTTGTCGCCGGCGGCGATCATTACTCGCATTATTCGCTGTGGTAAAAATAATGAGTGACAGCATCTAACATGACATATGTAAGTCTATGTATGAGCAGACATACATACATACATACATATATATGCACAAATGTAGATTCATATGGCACATACAAGTCATGATGGACTATTTCATATTTGGCTTAGCCGACTGGCTGGGTTGAAAAGTGTGTGTGTGTGAGTATGTGTGCCATAACTTGCGAAATTCCAATGAGACTGCAATCGTCGATGGGCGATTCTCGCAATTCCCAGCCGCACGATGTTTTGCCCATAATGCGGAGGGTCAAGAAAAACATCGTTACAAAAGTTACGTTTTTGGCTTTTTGGTGGTTTTTATGAAATGTCAGCGTGAAAATTTATAGTGACAGCTTGTCAAAGCGCGATATTATTCTAACACATTGCAGTTGCATCTGCATTGGAGTTGGAGGAAAATGTTGCATTTTTTATGAAATTATAAATTACCAATTTGGTGTGAAAACTAATAAAATTTTACAAATTGTCGTTTAACATTAGAATTTGGTTGACGAAGGCAAAAAGTGGCAGAGCCAACAGCGCGTACTTATTGAGATGCATTCACGTGTAGAATTTTATTTTCGTATGTATGAATGCACATATACATATACATATGCAATACATGCGCTGAAAAGTCACGGGCCTAACACATAGATGGTACTAGTTTTATTGCATTCACCTCTTTTTCAGTTAGTACTAACCTTAAAAGGACAGCTGTTAAAATTTCATGGTATTCTCTTCATTAGTTCGTGAGTTATTGTGCTATCGTTCAAGCGAAGCTCTGGCTTGAAATGTGGTATGGGGACTCTGCTCCATCAGATACAACAATAAAACGATAGTTTGCTGACTTCAAACGTGGTCGCAGAGACACCGATGATGCATAACACAGTGGACGTCCAAATGAGGCGGTAACACCAGAAAACATCTAAAGAATCCACTAAATTGATTTGAATGATCAAAAAGTGAAATTGCGTGAGTTAGCTGACATCGTAAAGATATGAAAAAAACGTGTTGGCTGAATATTGCATGAGCATTTGACTATGAGAAAGCTCTGTTCAAAGTGGGTGCTGCGTTTGCTCACTGTTGACCAAAAACGGGAAGGCGTTGATGATCCGGAGCAGTGTTCGACTATGTTTACCAGGTATATACCTATGAAGTGAGACTTTCAGCTAGTCCATAGATGTCGCTAGGAGTATTTTTAAACTTTCCCAAATGTCTTATATTTTTCGTCTGCCATCTGTCAACAATATTCAGTTCATTGTTTGTTACGTCGCTCTTAAAAATGTCGAATTTCGTGCCTTCAAACTACGATTGGCCGACATCGTTGATTTTCTGTTATCAATTGAAGAAAAGCGCTTTTCCCGGTTCAAAAGGAAGTCTCTTTTGCATCGAATCGTTACGGGTGATGAAAATTGGGTGTATTTCTCCAATCCCAAGCGTAAATGATCGTATGGTCCGCCCGGCCACAAGCCAAAAACAACGGCCAAACCAAATCGCTTCGCCCGCAAGGCAATGCTATGTGTTTGCTGGGATCAGCGTGGTATGATTTGGGACGAGCTATTAAAACCAGGTGAAACAGTTGACGGTGCACGCTACAAAAGACAATTGGCCGATTTGAACAGCGCTATACACCGAAAACGCCCAGAGCGACCCGGGAATTGATGGAGACGTACAATTGGGAATCGCCTGTGCATGCGGCTTAGTCACCAGACTTGGCGTCTTCCGATTATCATTTATTTGCATCGATGGGCCACGCACTTTCCGAGCAGCGCTTCAATTCTCACGAAGAAGCCAAAAAATGGCTCGATGATTGGTTTGCGGCCAATTTTTTTGGCGCGGCATCCACAAATTGCCTGAGAGATGGAAAAAAATGTGTCGCTAGCGATGGCTACTACTTTGAAGATTAAATTTGTAACCATTTTTTGTTAATAAACGTTTGAAATCGAAAGAAAAATTCTCATTCCATAGTATACAACTGGTAAACGTAAAAAACAGGAATTTTTGCGTCGATATGTGATCATGGATGAAAGATGGATCCATCACTTCACTTTAGAATCAAAACGATCTTCATCTGAGTGGAGAACAACTGGTGAACCTCGTCCAAACCGCCCGAATGCACAACAATCGGCTGGAAAGGCCTCGGCCTCAGATGGCCAGTATTTTGTAATGTGCGTGGTGTTATATTCATCGACTATCTTGAGAAGGGAAATACAATCAACAGCGAATATTATATAGTGTTATTGGAGTATTTGAAAGCCGAAATAGCTAAGAAACTTCCGCATATGGCAAAGAAAACAATTTTGTTTCATCAAGACAAGGCGCCGTCGTGTCGCCAATCAATCAAAACAATGGCAAACTACATGAATTGAACTTCGAATTGCTCCCACATCCACCATATTCACCAGATTTGTTTCTCAGCGACTACTGGCTGTTCACAAACCGAAACAAAAACTGCTCACTTGTAAGAAATTTCGCTCGAATGGAGAAGAGTTTATCGCTAGAACTGAGGACTATTTTGAGGCAAAAGAGAAATCGTTATACAAAAGTGGTATTAAAATGTCAGAGCGGCGCTGGAATGGTTGCGTTGTGCTTGATTCATTGAAATTACGTTGATGAATAAAGCTAATTTTGCACAAAAAAAGAAGTGTCTTTTTTATTAGGCCCGGGACTTTTCAGCCCATGTACTTGTGGACTAGTACAGCGTACAGCGCGCATGTCAAGTACAGAATTTTGATTCACATTCGGAAAGTCTCAACAAAATTTTTTTCTTCTACTTACATACGCAGATATTCTATGTATCGGGTGTTTTTAAAGAGCTTGTGAAATTAAAATTATAATACAAAACAGAAATATTGTTGGAATGATTTTGTTTTTATCACAACCTGGTAGATAATTTCATGGCATTCATTTTTTGGATATGATATCGGACATATGTCCGCCGCGACTACGAGTTACCTGGTTCATTCGATCAGCCCAATTGTTGATTACTTTTTTAATAAAACTGGCCGTATGGTGGCTTCCAATTCTGAAATGTTGTCCATGTTTAGCTGATTAATTTTTAGAAACAAAAATTTAGTTAGCATGGCTCGATAGCGCTCGCCATTCACCGTAATGACAGCTGTTTTGTCATTTCGAAAGCAGGAAGGGACGATGAAGCCGCCAGCGTGTAAACCGTAGCAAAAGGTCAATTTTAATCGATGTAATTTTTTATTGTTTCTATAAGAGCCTACAGTTGTTGGCGTATGCCGATGATATTGACATCGTCGACCTTAATAACCGCGCTGTTAGTTATGCCTTTTCAAAACTGGATAAAGAGGCAAAGTGAATGGCTCTAGTGGTGAACGAGGACAAAACGAAGTACCTCCTGCCATCAAACAACAAGCGCTACTTTGGACTAAGTATGCAATTGAGTGGTAAAGTCCTCTGTCGACGAACCAATCAAACACTCTACCAGGCTCTCATCATGTCCGGCTCTGCCAGTATTCGTTGCGGCACCAACTGGTGGTAGCAGAGGAAGATGAAGGCTTCCTTTGCGTAGGGAAGATCAGGTGGAGAAGGACTTGGCTTCACTTGGTGCGTCCAATGGCGCACTTTGTTAAACTCGGCCAGAATCGCGTAAGCGGTTATCGCGTCAATTGAGAAGAAGAAGGATTTTTTTTTGTTGTTTTCTTATTCCTTGATAAATTACACATTTAGGTGAAATTCTGAATTGAAAATAACCAAACTATTTAAGAAAATTATCATAAAGAAATAATATATCGCTCCTCGTTGGAACAAAAAACAAGGAACTTCACACTTGCACTTTATTACTAACCTGCTACTGTTGCTGAGAAGAAAATTGTTGCCAATCAGGCAGCTAAAGCTATCGGTTACCCCTATCCATTCACCAACACAACAACTGGCCGTCACGTAAAGTAAGAATTTAAAGGAACGTGGCGGTTCATCACATTTGGTGATTAAGAAATATTTAAGTGCGACATACAAATGTGATGGCCAAAAATAGCCACCAGTCTTAATATTAGGTGTAAAAAGTGTAATAAATCGATTTCTGATAGAAATGTTCCTTAATAGCAATTCACATGGACAATTTTTATAAAACATTTTAACCCTCTATGTTCCCTTTTAAGCGGTCATTTTAACCCCTATTTTAAGAAAAGAAAAAAAAAGTACTTCTACGAAAATATTTTTCAGAAAATTTTAACGGGGGTAACTGCCAAAATCGCGTAAGCGGTCATCGCACCATTCTAGAAAAAGAATTGAAAACACAATAGCCGCGGATTTAAACGCTTACTAGCAATTGCATAATAATAGCAAAAATTGTGGAATGGTTGCACTACTGGGTGCTTTCCCTCCATGTTCCGTGGAGTATCGTAGTTTTAAGCATAAATATTGTTAAACATAATTATTAAACAGATCGCAATAAATAAATGGATAATATAAGCAAACAAAAAAAAAAACAAAAACAATTATTGTAGTAATTGTCAACAATAATCGGCCTACCAGCTTATCGCTTACGCTATCGGAAGATTTATAAGTTTTGTTAATGGTATCGTATGTCAATCATATTTGACACCTGTGAACTACTCAGCTGCAGCATACAAACAGACAAGCAGTGAAGCGCGTAGAGGCCAAAATAAAGGTTTTCAGCACTCGAAATAATTTTTTGTATCTAGCAAAAAAGTTATTAAAAAAATTAGGAAAATTTATTTGGAAATTTCAGTTGATATGGGAGCTGTTACACCCCCTATGTCGATACCTATCAGTTTTCCTTATAAAAATGGAATATACAAATTATGCATTCGTGCCAAGCTTCAGTTGAGTAGCTTAATTGAACTCAGAGTTATGGTTTTCACATTTTGGTCTATATGACATTTAGATGTCACGACCCTTATGAATATTATACTTATATATTGGGGTGAACATTCCTTCATTAAAGGCAATTAATTTATCCAAATTAGTTTAAGTTTATGGAGATGTTGCTTTAAGTGAAACAACGTGCAGAGATTGGTTCCATCGCTTTAAAGACGGTGATTTTAATGTTGACGACCGTCCGCGTGAAGGAAGGCAAAAAACCTTCGAAGACATGGAATTGGAGGCATTGCTCAATGAGGATCCATGCCAAATGTAAGAAGAGCTTGCTTCCATATTAGGAGTTACCCGCCAATCCATTTCAAAAGCGATTGCATGCTTTGGGAATGATTCAGAAACAGGGGACTTGGGTTCCTTATAAGTTAAAACCAAGTTATGTTGAACGTCGTTTTTTCGCCTGTGAACAACTGCTCCATCGGCAAAAAAGGAAGGGTTTTCTTCATCGCATCGTGACGGGTGAGCAAAAATAGATTCATTACAGCAATCCAAAGAAAAGAAAGTCATGAGGACTGCCCGGTCATGCTTCTACATCGTAGCCTCTGCCGAACATTTACGCTCCGAACCTTCGTTGCTATGTATTTGATGGGGCCAAGTTAGTGTTATTTATTATGAACTGTTAAAACCAAGCAAAACCATCACTGGGAATCGGTATCGACTTCAATTGGTGCGATTGAGCCGAGCACTGCGCGAGAAGCGACCGCAATACGGCAATACAGCATGATAACGCTCGGCCTCACGTTACCAAACCCGTTAAAATCTACCTGGAAACACTGAAATGGGAAATCCGAGTTTTTGTTTCCAAAAATTTAGGAGGATGACATGGACGACATTTTGTTTCAACAGGACGGTGCAACTTGTCACACTGCCAAAGTTACATTCGAACTTTTGGCTACCGTTTTTGAAAACCGATATCAATTGGCCGCCTCGGAGCTGTGATTTAAGCCCGTTGGACTATTTTTTTGTGGAAAGCCGTTAAGGACAAATGCTATGCGAACCATCCAGAGGCGATTGATGCTTTAAAACACGAAATCGAAGTTGCCATTCATGAAATTGGAGCCCAAACAATCGAAAATGTGCTTAAAAATTGGGTTGATCGAATGGCCTACTGTTAAGCCAGTCGTGGCAGTCATTTGAACTATATTATTTTTCATTCATAAATGACAATGTTTAATCTTCAAAATAAAAAAAAAGTTTGAAAAAATATTGATTAGGTTTTTTTTTATAGCCAATTCAAAAATCAAATTTTACATGGCCCACCTATAGATGCCGAATAAGCTTGGGTCTGCAGAATTTACAAGGTCTACTCATCAAAGAAAGGCGGCCTCGGTAGTCCAGCGTAAGTGTACTAGCCTGCCATCCCAGAGGTGCCGGGTTCGAATCCCACGTAAGAGACGATGCTCCCAATTTTCCAAATTTACCTACTCTCCCTGTTTCTAAAAAAAACCAAAAAAACATTCCTCAACCACAAACACTTATCCTTTCCATCCTTACTCCCGCACAATAGTCACCGCATTATTTGCATTGTGACTGCTAAAACAAGCAAAATCAGTGGCATTGCATCAGTGGCGTCAGTACGAGGAAGTGGGCAACAGCGGTAATAGCGCAGACACACCAAATTTTGCGAAATTATTAACCAGGCAGGCTAATCACCTACCCTGTCAGAAACCAAAAACAGATTAACGAAACCAACGCAAGACTGAGTCTTGTCGAGGCCCTATGCTCCCGAGAGGAGGAAACAAGGAAAAAGAAAAAAACAAAAAAACATTCTAATCACTCCTCGCAAAAAGTTTTCAAAAATAAAGTTTAACTCTCCGTTGGGAACTCGGGACGGGCCAGACTTTTTCGACTTCGGACGTGGCTTATTTCTATTATAGCTAACGACTTGAGCTGTCAGGTAGCTTCCTTACGTTTTGATCGATTTATGGATATAACTTTTTAAAAAGGATCCTCGAGCAGGGCGAAGGTTTTAAAAAAGGTGTCCACCGCAGGGTTAATAATGAATTCCAGTTGTTGTAGGAAATTCAGTTCTTGAATTTGGTTCCCTAAACGAGCGGTAAATGCTTGCTTGTGAGTTTGTTTAATTAAATAGCAGTGCATGTTTCTTAGAATTTTATTTTTAGAATTTCTTCCATGACTTTCAACTGACCCCACTGTATATGTATATGCGTATGTATGTATGTGCATATGTATGCAACTTAATTCAAATCAAAAGATGCTCGATTTGGCGAAAAGGGTTTGTACTTTGCATATCGTGCATTTGCTGCAACAGTGGCATAATACAAAAACAAAAAAAACTAATAATAAATAATTTTTTGGATAAGTATGCAGAAATGACCACCAGCTCTTCTTTTTTGCGGTATAAAAATTTCATGGCGATAAAGGATATTTTGGATAAAAATCTGCATTTACGTGTGCTTAAGGACCTGCCTAGTAAATTGAAAACTTTTAAGCCGTTTTCCTCGAATTTCTGATTTCTTAAGTTACTACGTTCTTTCAGCGTACGCACATTATGCTTTTAAGCAACATTTTTTGAAATATTTTAAGTCCCTTGCAAGGCTCAAATTGCATTTCGCTTGAGTTTTACATTTGTTCCTTTACTTAGTAGATTTAATTACGCTACCAAAACCGTGAACGCATTTCGTTTGCCAGTTGACTTATTAGCCACGTATAGGGATCGTAGTTTGTGCCTACCTGATTCTTGGCCGCATCGCCGATCAAACGTTCCGTATCGTTGAAGGCCACATAACTGGGCGTGGTGCGGTTGCCCTGATCGTTGGCAATGATTTCAACTTTGTTGTTCTGCCAAACTCCCACGCAGGAGTAGGTGGTGCCCAAATCAATACCGATTGCTGGTGCTTTAACCATTTTTCTGTTTAACACAATTTTTCAAAAAAACACTAAAAATAAATTAATTGCAAATTTTTTTTTTGGTTTGTTTTATTTTTTCGTTTGCACTCTTCACTTTCTCCACCAACTGTTTGGTATTTACCAAATAAACTCTTGCCGTGGCCTTTTCAAATTTCCACCGAATGCTCGCAATCAAACGCGCCGACCGACTGTTAGCTTTTCCTGCTGTTACACTAGATTTTATGCTTTTACCTACGCTTTGTTGCTGCTTTTTAAAACCGCCGAACACTTTTTAGATATTAACGAGCTCGTATCGTGGTCGCTGGCGCAAGCGCTGGCATTACTAAGCAGTGAATTAACTATTCGAATGTTTTGTTTACTTTTGGAAAAGCTGCCTTAATGCTTCGTCGTGTGCCTCGTCCGCGCTGGCTGTCAGTAGTAGTGGCTGAAATGTTGTTGGCCAAACGATTGGAAAACTGTTCAATACTAGCGTAATTGCGTTTGGTACTTTTGCTCTGTTTTTTTTTTTTGTTTTGTGTATTCAAGAAATTCTTCTAGAACAACGTTTTTGAATTTTGTTTATTATATTGTCGATATCAAAACTAAACGAACGCAATAATGACTTTCTCGACATAAAAATAGAATTTCTATTTAATTTGTTAATTTTTATTTTGTTTTTTGTTTTTTGTTTTTTTGTTTGTGAGTGGGTGGAGGAGGTGGCGCGTTTGCTGCGGCAGACAATCAATGGCAGCGTATAAAAACTTATTAGAAATAAAAATAGTCGCTTACGAGATTTAAATAATAAAATTTAATTATAGTGGCTTAATGCTGAAGGAAATATTGCCGCAACTGTATAATAATTCTTAACGTTTTCCCTTTTTCTTCTTCTTTTGCCCATCGGGCCAAGCGAAACCGCGCGTCTTGAGTAAATCCTGAAATCAAAATGTTTAAATATTTATTAACAATTTTTTTATATAAATATTGGCTTGTACTGAAACTATGTAAATTTATTATATACATAATTACATACCCTATGATCAAAAAGTACCGGGAATGTTTAATGTAAACGAACTAACTGCGCACGTGGGAACCGGTCCATATTTTTCTCTTAGGTTGGTAGGACTGTAAGACACACATCTGTCACTTTTTAGTGCTATCGGAGCGTTTGAGAGATGCTGTACGACGCAAACGGCGAGAAATGTGGGCATACAATTCTTGGATTTAGCATGATGATGACGCGCCCTTGCACGGAGCCCAAATTGTGCTGGATTATTTGAACAAACACCAAGTAAATACCATCGTGCAAGCACCGTATTCAGCTAATATGGCTACGTGCGACTTCTTTTTGTTTCCCAAGTTGAAGTTAACACTTTGTGGAAGCAGATTTCAGAAGAAGGCCATCTCTTCGTCGGCCTATTTGGGGTGAATGGAGAACTGGGTTAAACGTTGGCACGTGTGTGTTGCTTCAGACGGGTCATATTTTTAAATTTGCCTGAAATTTAACTTAGGTTTGTTTTATTTAAACATTCCCGGTACTTTCTGATCATAGGGTATGTATGTGTGTACAAGTAACATAGAATTGCAAATCGAATGTACGCGTTTCCAGCACAATTTGGACTAACAGAAACACATACATATATACATATGGGCATTTTCACAAAAAGGTCAACCACGAGTGCAAAACTCAAACTGTTCCTGAAAACTTTTTGTTGATGAATAATAAATCTCAAATGTGTTTACTTTATAAATATAAAAGAATTTTTCTTTTCTTTTAATTTTGAGCCGAAATATACAACGAATATACAAAATTTACAAAAATCTAACTCTTTTGACCAAATATACCAACTTTTTTCCTTGTAATATTCCCTTATTCAAAGCAATGCTATGATGTTTTTATAATTTAAAAATCTTCTACTGATAGTAACATAATGTTTAACAAGCAGAGAGACTTAGTGGAGATCGATTAACGGTAGTTTTTTTTTGATTACTTCTGCTTATATTCGTATGTCGCGTCCGTTACCGAAAAATAGCATTTATTGTTCTCATTAGTGCAAAAAGTGTTGAAGTATAAAATGCTTTCAGACTTTAAGCAAATAACTTATTTCACTTAAGAAAAGTAGCCATTGACTCTCGATAAAAACGATTAATAAAATTTATTGGTGTTTGAAATTTGTCGCGTCCGTTACCGCGAACCTTAAATTTTAAATAAAGTCGTAGAAATTGCACAAGATTAAAATTTTATAGATGGCAAAAACGGCAAAAGAAACAAGAAAAGCAATAACAACGAAATATAGAGAGAAAATGAAAGAAGACGTCGAGAAATGGCAGGAATACAAGAAGAAAAAAGCTAAACGAAAGCAAGAGTATCGAAAAAGATTATCGCAAAAAATGAAAAGTGATAGCAATTTATTAGAAAAGAAGAAAGAAAAGGACCGTGTTAGGCAGCAAGTTTTGCGTTAAAAAAAGAGCGTAAATAATATTGATAGTTTGAATTGCGAAATTTACAGCTGTAGGCAAACGATGGGAAAAGCAATAAAAAAAGTTGAGCGTGCGTTACCTAAAAACCTGAATAGAAAAATAGCTATTCTCAAATCTTTATGCAATAAATATCTTAGGCCAACAGAAATGATGGATGAAAATACTACCAAGTCATCAAAAAGCCTGATGCGTGAAAAATTAATTGAAAAATTCTTTTTGCAAGATGGAATCAGCGTTCAAGCTCCTGGGAGAAAGGATACAATGCTAATCAATGGGAAAGTAGTCTCAAAACGTTTTATGCTTATGACCTTAGCAGAAGCATATCAACTCTTCAAAGCCGAATATATCGAGGAAAAAGTCTGCAAAACTATTTTTATTCGTTCTAAGCCGACTTACTGAATGTAATAATCAATAATTTACGACACAATATGTGTATCTGTAAGTACCATGCAAATTTTATTTTCTTACTAGAAGGCTGTGCAAAGATTATACCGCAGATTCCTGCCAAAGCTGATTTATTTCTTACAAGAGTTTGCTGCGACGTTATGAATGAAAAGTGCATGGCTAATACTTGTGACAGCTGTGTACGCGATATTAAAGACGATCTAGTTCCAATACAGTTTATTAATCAATTTGATACGCAAATCAAATGGAAACATTGGAGAAAAGTAGACGATCGCATAACTTTAAACTACACTATAGGTCCTTTAAGCGACTTAATTCATGATGTAGAGATGCAGCTACCAGCTTTTAAAATGCATTGTTTTATTAAACGTCACCAACAAAATTACTTTGAAATTAAAAAGAAAAATTTAGCAGCTAATGAAATTGTTATTCAAGTTGATTTTGCTGAAAATTATCGCTTGACATGCCAAAACGAAATTCAAGATGCCCACTTTAGTTATAACCAAGTAACAGTGTTTACGTGCGTAGCTTGGGTTCTTGGTGAAATCAAGTCCTATGCTGTTATCAGCGATAGATTGACTCACAGTAAATTCGACGTTTACTGCTTTATTTCCAAAATTATCAATATTTTACAAAACCAGTACAAAGGAGCTACCAGCATTTATATTTTCTCTGATGGAAGCACATCCCAATTCAAAAATAAATTTATTCTTTCTAGTATTCCAAGACTAGCAACTGAATTTCATTGCGGAATTTTAGAGTGGAATTTTTTCGCCACTTCACATGGCAAAGGTGCTGTAGACGGAATAGGTGCCGTAGTTAAACGAAAAGTCTGGCAAATCGTTAAAGCAAGAAATATCATTCTCGGTGATGCCTTATGCTTCTATGAATGTGCTAAGAACAACATTGATGGAGTTAAAATTTTGTATATCTCTGGAACACAAATTGATAGTTTTTCTAATCAACTGTCAGAGTTATGGCAAAATGTTCCAAATATCAAAGGAGTTAAAAGTATGCATTGGTTTTCATATTTCGACAGTAAATTTATTGAAGTTGCTCGGACGGCCTATTCATTAAAGAAAATAATTAAAATAGACCATCCTAAAAACCAATAACTTTCTTCTTAATTTTTAAGTCTTTTTTACTGTAATATTACTTAAGTTTTTATTTTCAATAACCTACTATTTCATAAACCTACGAATAACAGTCAACTGTTCGCATTTATTAACATATATATTGTATATATATAAAAATTCCTAATTTGCTGAATTTTGTATATTTCTGAATGCACCTCAAAAAAACTTCTATTTTTTGTCGCGTCCGTATCACTTTATAATTCCTTATAACTACGTACTTATTTGTAAAAGATCTTTCCCGTATATATTAAAATCTAGCAGTCCGTCAGCCCTTTAAAACAATATCAATATATATAAACTTTTGCTTTGCCTTCATTGTTTTGGACGCACTTAAAAGCGTACAAATGTCGCGTCCGTTACCGTGAAAATGCCCATATATACAAAATTAAGCATTTCGATGAAACCTTCATAACGGCAAATCGAAAAAACTATATAAAAGCACTTCACCTCTATTCAACGTCAGAAGAACTAGCATTAACTACTTCTAAAACCTGTAGTAGGACACAAAAGATGTTTTAGGTCGAAGTGTCGACTTATGTGCTTACCACAGATAAAAAATTATTATTATTATTATTTGCCCCAACGCCTGTAAAACAAAATCCTGCGGAGCATAGTAAACGCGCCATACTACTTATACATAAGGAATATCAACCTTCATCGTGAGCTTAGGCTATCAAACGCGACTGAACTAACGAAGCAATTTCCCTTGGCTCACAAGCAGTGACTAAAAAAGCATGTCAACGATGCAACATTCAGCTTACTTTCGCTGAATCCCTCTCGAAGACGTTTCAGGTCTGCTATATATTGCAAAATGCTCCTTAAAACAAGTTAAATAATCAAATGAATATTGCTTCTTGAAACGCTTCTAAAAAGTAAATAATAAAAAAAAAAATATGGTAGCACCAGGCTTACCCTTCATCTTCTTATTATCATCATACTCCTTGGTGAACCATTGCTTCATTCACAACTTTGCGCAATATGTCTCAATCTAAGGCTACCTCCTTCCACCGCTGCATGTTTCGCTTTTAAAGGACAACTAACACGTCTTCGAAATATCTCTTTCTGTGGCGAAATCTTCTTCGGCCTTCAACAGGGCATAAATTCAACTGCCTTTTGAGTTTTTCTCCTTAGATACTCTAAGCACGTGTCCGAGCTCTCTAATCTTCTGTTATTTTATAAATCTTATAGCAGTTTCGATTTTTGCTGATCGTTCGAGCTCATGATTATATCCAATTCGATAGGTACCGCCTTGCCATCTAACAGGTCCATATATGTATTGTATTGTATATGTATTGTATATCTTTAACGTTTAGTTGCGAGATAATAATTTAGACTTAAGCTGTTTGAAATTAAAAAAGTATACTTATTTGCTGCTAAAATTCTGCCACTAATTGTCATTGCTGAATCCTTATTGCCTGATACTTTGATACCCAGATAGTAAATTCTTGTACATTCTCGAATGCATAGTCTCCGATCAGCAGGCCATCAAGCTTTAAATCGGAGCTGGATCGGATCATAAACTTCGTTTGCACTGTGTTAATTATTAGACCAGTATTTCGTTTTTTTTTTCTAGTTTTATAAATGCACTCTTTAACTCACTTCTGCATTTCGCCATAAGAAGATTATCATTTGGATTTATTTGGGTTATTGCTGCGTATGCGACTAGGTTGAATATCAATGCTGATGAAGCATCCCCCTGTTTAACTCCCGATATAATGGGAAACGACTCTGCGCACTCTCCTTGCACAATGACCTGCGCCGTGATTTTTTTGGCGTCATAATAGAAAAGTCAATTAGCTTTGGCGAGTGAGATGCCTATAGACTGCAGCAAACATTTAATTTGCCTTCTATCTATGCTGTCGATTGCTTGTTTGAAGTCCACGGATAAGCAGTAGACGTCAACATCATATTCGTATAGCTTCTCGAAATTTTGTGTCCCTATGAAACCTTGATTACTGTAGACTAGTTGGCTCTATAGCCTGCTTGGTAATCATCCAGAATTTGTTCGGAATATTCGCGTATTTTTTGGATGTATGTTTGTAAATATTTTATATACCCTTCATAGGGCAAATTAATTTTTCTTTATCTTCCCATTTTTTAGCTGGACTCCAATGCTTTTTCATCGTTCCGTTTTATTCTCAATAAAGGTGCAAAAAATTAAAAAAATAATAGTTCTTTCATTCTGCCCGAATTAGAGCATGCTGATATTATTATGGAAATGAGTCAAAAAATTTCCGGAAATTATTTCGTTTTCTAATTCAATGAAAAGAGGTATGGGTACAGTGGACGAAATGTGAATACAAATTCATTGTACACAGAGTGTAATATTTATCAAAGAGTGTTTTCGACATATAAATGAATAAAGATATATACAGTAGACTCGGGGTTGAGGGAACTAATTCGTGCACGGGCTATTCCCCTCAACCCAGACTTTCCCTTCAATTGAGATTAAAATTATACATGTACAGAAGTGGGCGGATTATAAATATTTTATTAATACTGTTGTATGTAAGGTAGAGGTACATAGTTTGTGCAGTGAGTGTATTTATTTCATGTAATAAAAACATATTATTTAAAGAAGTTCAATATAGTACTTTGCTTTGTCTTAGCTTCCAGTGATTTTTTCACTGCAATATCCCTGATATTGTTAAGAAAAATGATGTGTTCGAGCGAGTTGGTATTGTGTTCAGTCCAATGGATTGCTTTGTCAAAAATTTTAATGGCTTCAGCTGCCTCTATTGTACACTTGTCGCCGTTTATTTCGTCATGCTCATCCTCATCCTCATCAGATGCCTCAACAGGTTGATTAACATCATCGATAACGCCTTCTCTACCATTAGCGCAATTGTCATCTATTCCTGTCCATATTCTTAGTTCGTTGACACTTAGGTTTGACTGAAATAAAAAAAATTATGGCATGTTAAGTGCACGTATAACTGTAATGATTGTGTTTTTTACCTGTGGAAATGCAGTTTCAGTTAAATTGAGTAATTCTTCAAATTCGGAATGTTGTTGTGCAACTATCTGCTGTCTTAAAACACTGAGAGGCACATCATCCTCGATACACTCGTCATTGTCTGTCGGATGTTTATAGTCAAGTAATGGACACCAACATTTTTTAATAACGTCGGCATCGACTTTTTGCCATGCTTGGGTCAAAAGGCAAATGGCATCTTTCAAAGTAATTTTTTTTAAAAAGTCGGCTATTTCGTCTTTACCAATAGCTGATTTTAATAAATTTGTTCTATAGTGCAACTTGGTTAACCTTATTACATTCTGGTCCATCGGCTGGAGAAGGGGTGTTACTTTTGGTGGCATATATAAAACGAAAATTGAACCACATTCTGTTTTTAATAACTTTTATTTTGGATGGCACGGTGCATTATCTAAGATCAAAACAGCTTTGACTGGTAGACCCTTGTGTATTAGGAATGTGGTAACATAAAAAACAAAAAAAAATTTATTTAGTTCAATTTATTATTTACTATGTTATGATTTAATAATTTCATTTACCTCTGGTACAAAGCAATTGTGGAACCATTCTTCGAAAATGTCCGCAGCCATCCATGCTCTTTTTGAGCACCTGTAGTTCAACGGAAGCTGAAAATTTCTGAATGATCGTGGTTTTTTGGGTTGACCTATTACTAATGGCTTTAATTTGTGTTTGCCAGTTGCATTAGTGCACACTAAAACTGTGACTCGCGCCTTTTCACTTTTTCTTCCGCACGCATTTTTTTCATTTGAGCTAACGTATGTTTTGTCTGGCAGTAATTTCCAAAATAATCCAATTTCGTCAGCATTGTAAACCTGGTTTTCATCCAACTGTAAATCATTTTTTAGTCGCCAAAACTTTGCCTTGAATGCTGGCACTGCTTCTTGATCAGAAGACAGTTTTTCACCGCAAATTTTCAACAATCTAATTCCAAATCTAGCCTTGAATCCATTTAGCCAGCCCGAACTTGCGTTAAAGCCACTTCCATTTCCATAAATTTTTGCATGGAGTTCTTTAGCTTTTTCTTTAATAAGGTTTCCAGATATTGGAATATATCGACTTCTTTGAGTGATGAACCATTTATATAGCTTAGTTTCCATATTAGCAAACTCACCCTTCTTCAGAGACTTCCGTTTAATGCTGCACGCTGTCGATGCTTTTAAAATCTTTCTTTTGCCATTTTTTATACGTGATATGGTCGATTTGGTAACACCATATTGATAAGCCAATGATTTTAATGTAAACCCTTTATCGAGCTTTTGTATAATTTCATATTTTGTTTTGAGGGGTAAAAACCTTTTCGCTTTCATAGTTAACTAGCAAAAGTAAATCACTATCTTATTTCGCACAATTGTTTCAACGCACTGAACCGAACTAAATAGCTTTACACTGGACAATGTACACAATATACATATATGTATATGTATATACCAATCATAGACGCATTCTAACATAACTGTAAAATAACTGAAATTGCATAAAAGTTTTGAGGTTCCTTCTACTCGGTACTTATTAGATTGAAGGAGTACTTAATGAAAGAATTTTTGTGGTCCCCTCAACCGAGTAGTTCCCTCAATCCGGGGTTCCCTCAACCGCGAGTCTACTGTATATACATATATATACCTACTATATATCTATATAGTTGGCGCTTACACCCTTTTTTATTATTTGTTTATTTAAATTTAGTCAAAAAACACAAAGCTGGCTAATGCCTGAGTGCTAATATAAACAATATATTAATAGAATAACAAAAAACGATCTAAAACTAAAATACAATCAAAACAATAATAATTATAAATATTAGAAAATTAAATGATGTAACAAACAAGAGCGGCCGCCGTAGCCGAATGGGTTGGTGCGTGATTACCATTCCGAGTTCACAGACAGGTCGTTGGTTCGAGTCTCAGTGAAAGCAAAATTAATAAAAACATTTTTCTAATAGCGGTCGACCCTCGCCAGGCAATGGCAAACCTCCGAGTGAATTTCTGCCATGAAAAAGCTACTCGTAAAAAATCATTTGCCATTCGGAGTCGATTTAAAACTGCAGGTCGTTCCATTTGTGGAAAAAATATGAAGACGCGCACCACAAATAGGAGGAGGAGCTCGGCCAAACACCTAACAGAAGTGTACGCGCCAATTATTTATTTTTTTTTTAACAAACAAGAGAATTGATTTTTAGTTATTGTAGATTCTAACGATATGGATCTCGAGATCTCTTTAAGTTCGCGCTCAGTCCGAGCAATAGGTGCATTGGATTCGAAATTCGTTTTGAATATATTCTGACAAAAAACGGTAGGAGCTTCGCAAAGTTCTCACCGGAATAAGAAAAGTAGTGCGTTGCAAAAGAAACGTACAAGCAAAGTATCCTTGAATTAAATTAAACACAAAAAGAAAAAAGCGTCAGAATCGATCTTCTTCACTCAAGCGACTTCCAATCCAATTAATAACAAGCGGGAGCTATAAGAAGGATATGGGACAGAAAATTTTAGAAATCTTAAGAAAATCTTTTGTACCCGTTCTATGTTATTCTTGTGATAGCAAATTGGTGATAAGGTCTCCAAATAAATGAAGCATATTCCAACCTGAATCGAACAAACGCGGTAAAGAGTAGTGTTTGAAGTGTTTCGTCTAACACAGCCCATGATCGTATATGATTTTGAGATAATATAATTGATATGACTTTAGAATGAAAATGTCTCCAAGGTCTTTGATCTCATCCACAGATTGGAGGACATTTTTAGAGATATAGTACGACGATTGTGGAATATCACGAGACATGGGCTAGGTGACTTGAAAATTTTTTTTAAAATTTAAAGAGATACATACATGAATGTTTACACCAAGAAATGAGTTCATTAAGGTCAGTCTAGCACATCCTCTGGGTTTCTTATTGAGGCAAACATTTCCAAATCGCCCAGACAACAACCTTGAGGTACCCCAGAAGGAGCAATCAAAGGGGCATTAGATTCACCCTCAATTGTAACGAGACAATTCCTTTCACTTATAATACGATTTTAATTATAGAACTAAAACCGAGTGAAACCCAAGAGAACACAGTTTACACAAAAGAATTCTACGTGACACAGTGTCAGAAGAAATCAGTCCACATGAAAATTATTCAATACAATGTTCAGTGAAAATAGCCAAGTTGGAAACTGTGGACTTACAAAAACCATGCTGGTTGGAGGAAAGTAGACATTTCGCAGCAAAGTATAGATTTTCTTTAACACTTGTTTCGAAAAAGTAGCGGACAGCTTTGAAATTGGTCTATAGTTACGCACATCATTCTTATTGCCACTTTTAAAGATTGGAGCAACTGTTGTTACTTTCCAATCTTCAATGAAAATTCCGGCTGCAAGTGATTTACTAAAAACTGGCGGACCCGACAGACTTCGTTCTGTCAAATAGATTTTGAATGTGGAAGTTTATATTTCGACCCTAAGACGTTTTTACTCTGCTGACCCTCACACACCGCCCTATCATCATGGTGACGCTTCTGTTCAGGAGAATTAAAGAAAGGGGTCAGCTCGGGTGACCTACATAAGTATCTTCGCTTCCACGAACTTTGGCCACCCTTTTGGGACCCACTAAAAAACCCGACTGGGATGTCTGCCAGAGGGCTTCAAACTAAGAGGGGAACTTAAGGTTCAAACCTGATTGAAAAAATAATCTAAAGGGATAGTGGGAACCTAAAGGTGACAAATATTTATAAAGTGGGTTTTTCAATGGATACACAGTCCACACTATGGAGGGAACACTTCTGCAATTTACTTGCTGGCGATGACGCACACAATTCACACAAGCAAAGACTTCTGCTTGAAAGATACTACAGGGGTCAGGAACCTTAAATGGCTGCCTGAGGCCTAGCACAATAGATCCCTGCCCCTACACCGTCTACCATTTTCGAGCCATCGGTAAATATATTAAGAGTATTTGGGTTAGGTTTCATTCCTTTTGGGTGGAAGGGTGACTCTTCTTCTATTGTTGTTCGGAATTTCTTCACCCAATTGCATTTCGGAGTCATATAGTCCATTTGGACCCTATAACTAATACCTATTGAGCTATGCCCGAATGTTTAACAGGTAAATTCGCTTGTCGCGCTGAGTCTTACGGCGGATTTAGCTGCTAGGCATTCCGCCGCAATATCAATCGGTGACAAGTTGAGTATTCGTTCAAGCGCTGCCGTTGGAGTAGTTCTCAATGCACCTGCTGTGCAAAGTGCAACAAGACGTTGAATACTTTCCATAGGCTTTTTATATGTTGGTTTTCTTAGCGCAGTCCATCACACCAGAGCGCCGTATAGTAATATTGGCTTTACTATGGCTGAGTAGCACCAATACATTATAGCAGGAGATAGACCCCATGTAACTCCCAACATCTTTTTACATGCGTATAGTGCGTTGCTGACCTTTTTCTTCCTCTCTAATATATTGTACTTCCATGATAGTTTACTATCCAAAATTACTCCAAGGTACTTGGTGTGGTTTTTAAGAGTTAGTTCCACGTCGTTTAGCTTCGGGGGTTGCCAATAGGGGATCTTATACCTTCTAGTAAAAAGTATCATATCCATTTTATCGGCATTTATCCCTAGGCCTGCCTGTGTTGTCCATTGGTGCACTGCTGCGAGTGTATTATTCATTATGTCGCTCACGGTGTTTAGGTATTTGCCTGTCTCTACTATGGCTATGTCATCTGCATATGCTACTAGTTTCGATGCCGTACCTTCAAATTTCTTTAGTAACTCATTAACAGCGAGTAGCCAGTTAAGTGGCGATAGAACACCACCCTGTGGCGTACCCTCGCATGCTACTTTAGTGCGTTTATAGCGGTGGAAAGACCGTCAGCCGAAGCAAGAATGTACCATTGCGTTCATACATCTCGGCGACGCGCGGAGTTTTCAATGCTTCGGCTGACGGTCTTCCCACCGCTATAAACGCAGCTGACCATCATTATTATACATATTTTCATATGTGTCCAAAATTATGTAAGAAAGTTTCAATCGGCATAGTCAGTTTTACTTTTTAATTTATTTTACAAGTTCAGCTGACGTGTTTTCCCCCCTCTAAGGCGCAGCTGACTATTTTTTTTATTCTCCTAAATGTCAACAATAGATGAAAAAAGTTTCAGCTGGTATAAAATGAGTTGGTAGAAATTTTTTTTCGACACGTTCACAATCACACCCACCGCGGGTGCGCCAGCTGACGTTCACTTTCGTTATTCATGAAAGCTAAATCACAAGTATACTCACGAATTTAACGGTATAAAAACGCAGTCCAAAATCGATCCCTGGTTCCCGTACTATAACATTTTGTTGTTAATGGAAGTTTCAAGTGGTTCAAATTTCGCATCGATTTTTGACAGTTTTTTATGTTAACGGTGTCGGATGATTTCCTTCCATATAAAAAATGGAAAGCATTCGTTATGGCGGAAAATGCACAATTATTATACCAAAATTCAATGGACTACAATATTGCACACTCAAAAATTCTCGAAAAATCAGAATTTCGGAGAGAAAAATTTTGATGAAAACTTGTTAGTTTTCCTTTCTTAATTTGCACGGCGTTTGAAACTTGAATTGATGTGATTTTAGTGGGTGAATGAACTAAACTTTCATTAAGAATTTATTAAAATTAAATAAGAAACAAATAAATTGTGGCAACTTGTCAAATGGTCTTAATGATATAATTATTTAACACAGTGCACTAAACTTAAAAAAAATATATTCACTAAACTTAAAAAAAATATTATTTAAGGCTTTAAATATTTACTTTCAAATATTACCCACTTTTGAAAATTTTTTTAGTTGTAATATTTTCTATTAGACTCTACGATTTTACCTGCACATTGTGACACACATAATAGGCATTCTCCATCGCTACATCATTGAAAATGTCGCATCCCAGCGCCTTGCTGCTGTTGCTCTTCTTCTTGCCTTCTTTTTTTTTCTCTCCCTCCTCGCCATTGCCATTATTACTCGAAGTGGAATCTTTGCTGTTGCGTTTCTTTTTACTTTTGCCTGGCATTAATCAAATTTATTTGAGATATTAAAAATTGTATTTTTTGGCGTCTTTAAAAATTTGTTATCGATTTAATAAGCAAATATTTCCATAGTGACATTCATATGTTAATATACATTCTCCTGTTAAATGTTACTGTTACTGTTGTCCAAAAACTGTTACGCTGGAAAGTAACTGCTGTAGTAATCCGGCCAAACAACGGATGTTATCCATTCAATGTATGAGGAGACACGCGTATAAACTCCGGGATATGCGCTGCGACAAAATGTTCCATACGAAGTCATGCCGATCAAATAATAACGGAAATGTTTCCTATTTTTACGCATCAAATTCAGTTGTAGTGGCCCACCAGAGTCGCCCTGTTAAGCATTGAGAGAGTGAATTGAGAATATGAGAGTACTAAATATTCATGGATTTATGACCAAAGGGATGATTTTAATTCAAAGTTTCTTGATGTTAGATATTTATTTTCGTTAACTTTAAGTCTTTAATGCCGCACTGACTATTTCATTGTTGAAAAATTGGCATATTTAATGAAATAATATTTATGAAAAATTTTGACATACCATAAACACATTCAGAACATTTTCATGTGTGAGAGTTAAGAGACTTAATACAAAATGCTTTGGATATGCTTTCTATGGGGGCAGAAAAGGGTGGCCTAGGAGTCAACCCAGGCACAACACAACTCATATTGTTCACTAGAAAACATAGAATCCCTCAGCTAAGTCCAATTATGCTCAGGCGGGAAGCTCTTGTGAAGAAACCAAGTACTTCGGAAAAATCCAAGCACTTGGGACTAAACATAGATAGGAAATCGATTTAGAAGTCAAACATCTTAGAAAGATTTAGGAAAGCGAACATAGCTTTTTATGCCTGTAAGAGAGCTTTAGGTAAGCCCTGGGGAATTAAACCTAAGGTTGCTCATTGGCTTTATGCAACAGTTGTCAGGCCCATTCTTCTATATGGAAATGCTGTCTGGTGGTGTGCTATGCAGACCTATTCTAATTTATTGAATAAGGTGCAGAGATCAACGGAATTAGCAATATGTGGCGTCATGAAAACCACGCAATCCATGGCTTTGGATATCATATTACATATGCCACCCCTAGATCTCTTCGGCAAATACTCAGCGGCATGTTCCGCTTTAAGACTCAGAGCGAGCTCACAATGGAATACTGCCATACATGGACATTCAGCCATCCTAGACTTCTATATGGATATACCCTGTGATTGTGATTATCACCTTCCCATTCTCAGCTTCGAAAGTAATTTCTTAGAAAAAATTCCTTCTAGACTGGAATGGCTTGAATGTGATCCATCACGAAACACACCCGTTAAGATCTACACGGATGGATCTTAAATGGACACCGGTGTAGGATCAGGGTTATATTGCGAAGAGCGTTTTTAACAGTGACTCCTTTAATCTACCGAATGACTGTAGTGTTTTTCAAGCGGAAATAAACGCTATTCATGAAGCCTTAAAATGGTTAGAGATAAACAGAATATCATCAACACATATCTGCATTCTATCAGACAGCTAAGCTGCTCTACGGGCTCTGGATGCATTCCAAATAATATGAAGAAGTGTCTTACATTGTCGCCAATCTCTTAATGGGATGGCCAAACAATATCGTATTATGTTATACTGGGTTCCATGCCGCAGAGATATACCAGGAAACCTTAGGGCTCACCCACTTGCAGAGAAGGTACCTGTATGCCAAACATAAATAATTTTATAGGGGTACCTCTCGCAACTTGTAAGCTTCTTATTAAGGACGCGCTAATCAGTTCAGTAAATCAAAGATGGATTAGTGCCAATACCTGTGAAATTGCTTGACAAACATGGCCAAGATTAAATTTACGTCTAATCTAAAATATTATAAAGTTAAGTAGACTTCGAATTAATACCTTAGCAGGGGCCCTCATAAGACATTGTTCCATAGGAAAACACACAAGAAGATTAAACTTTTACATGCATGAGTCCTGTCGTAGCTGCAGGAATGAGGAGGAGTTGGAAACAATTCAACAGCTTTTTTGCACATGCTCCGCTCTAGCCAGAAGCAGAAATCGATAGATTTAAGATCCTACTTCTTAATGAATAAAGATAATCTATACACTTTTGGTATCATAAGACTTTTACGCTTTGTCAAAAACTTAGGATGGTTCAATCTGGAAGGGAAAATGTAGCCCACTCTCACGAGCTTTCGCAGCAAAAATCGTAATGCATCTCCGCCATATCGATTGGGAGCGCAAGCCACGGCAGCAATCAATAGTATCAGCACCAGGCGGAGCATCGCCATTAGCAGCAGCGCAGTGGAGGCTGACCGCAATTGAACGACCGACGACAGCCACAGGCATTTGAGTCGTTGACACACAATGACGTACTACTTGACGTGGAGAAACAAGAAGACGAGCCTATACCATGATGTTGGCTACAAATGTAGTGGACCCAGATATGGGTGAATAGAAATGGTCCTTTTATGGATGCCATTCTCCGTCTTCCCGAAGTAATGCAGAAAGTAGTACCGAAAGGGAAATCTTCCCAGAAGATGAGAAGGGATTGTTGTGTGGCCACACCACTCAACATTCAACCCAGTAGAGGAAGGTCGCTGTAAGTGCGCAAGCATTTTGAGCCTACTTCACCCAGAAAAAAAAGAAAATACCGCATCAAATAACAAATGCAATATTTTCTTCTTATATGGGGAAAATGTGCAGAACTTTCAAGGAAAACTAATTACAAAAAAAATTAACGGGATTTTTCAGAGAGAACTGTGGCGCAACCTAAAAAAATTTAAAATTCCTGGAAGGAAAGTCCCGAATGTGAGATTTACCTTGATAAAGTTAATGATTACTTTATGAATGTTGGTAAGAAAACAAATTGTGCTCCGATTTTAAAAGAGTCCGCATCTTATGCTACTCTAAAAGAACAGTTCCAATTTATGACAGTTAGTGAGGTAGATGTCCTGAAAGTTTTATACGAAATAAAGTCGAATGCTGTAGGCATCGTCCGTATGGTCATCCAATCCTTACACATATAATAAACCATTGCTTATCTAGTTCATGTTTCCCAGCAATATGGAAAAAGGTTATAGTTTTCCCAGTCGCAAAAAAGACAAATGCTATTTATGCTGGCGACTATAGACTTATCAGCATGCTGGCCACATTTTCCAAAGTTTGCGAAAACTTGATGGCCACGCAAATTTCATCATTTGTACAGGACAGTCGTCTACTCTCTCTCTCCACTACAATCTGGCTTCAAACAAAGTCACAGTTGCTCGACAGCAATGGTTTAAAAAGTAGACGATATTAGAATTAGCTTTGACAATGGGGACTTGACACTACTTTGTTTCCTTGACTTTTCAAAAGCATTTGACTCAGGGGATCATAACTGGTTGTGTTCGAAGCTTAAACACTATTTCGGATTCAAAGACAGTACGGTCAAGCTCATGGCCAGTTACCTTAGGGGCAGAACGCAGAAGGTCAAGACCAGTAAATTAACATCTCAGTCTAGATTGGTACACACTGATGTTCCGCAAGGGTCTATCCTTGGTCCACTTTTATTCAGTCTTTTTACCGTTTGTCAGTATGTGGATATCCATGCGTATGCTGATGATATACAATTATACAATAGTCGTATGGGTCTCGTTGAAGATTTATGTTTCAAAATAAACAGTGATTTGTCTGCTTTTTCTGTTTGGGCTAATGAAAACTTTTTACGTTTGAACGCGTCAAAGTCATATGTCTTACCTATATGTAATAGTGTGGTGTATGTTGACAATATCCCTAAACTGTGGATAGGCACTAGTTCCCTTACCTTTACGGATAAGGTAAAAAATTTGGGGTTTATTCTTAACACAAAGCTAAACTGTGCTGACCATATAAATAGGGTTGTGGGGAATATCTTTCTACATTGCGTAAGCTGACAGTCTCTGCAACCTTCACGCCAGAGGAAACTAGGCGCAAATTAGTTCTCCAGCTAATTATGCCCCTCATTACCTACTCTGGGGTGGTATACAGCAAACTTGTCTCCACATCCTGCCATAAACTTAATGTGGCATTTAATAATGAATTTAATAGCAGTTATTTATTTGCTAGAAATTGCATATTTATGTGCAAACTTACATTACTCAAGTCACCTCGCTACCTGACAGAGAAGTTGATACCAGTAAGATCTCACAGACATAAAAAATTCATCGTTCCAACATTTAATTTCCTATCATCATCTAGATTATACTTCGTTAACTCTGTTAAAGTGTGGAACTCATTACCCGACATTGTGAAGACTGGACTTAACAGATTTAACTACAGGCCACACATAATAATAAACAAAAAAACTAAAATAAAATAAAACTATTCCTAACTGCTAATATGAGCGGTACCTTTTATATGTCGGGATTTGGCAACCCTGGTATTACAACTGACAGCTGTATCGCAAAGTTTGACATTTTTTGGCTTTTACGTACTCAGAACGTTTTGAAATACCAGAGCTATTTGTGTTGTTTACAGTAACTTAAAATATTCATCTCGGTCCAAAAATGGAATCAAATCGTGAACATTTTCGTGCGATTATATTTTACAACTTTCGACGTGGATTAACTCAGCAACATTGCATGGATGAACTTAATTCATTTTTTGGTGATGAAGCTCCATCAAGGACCAGTGTTTATCGATGGTATGGTGAATTCAATCGTGGTCAGTTGTGGTAGTTCACTCCAAGACGAATTTCGTGAAGGTCGTCCAAAATCAGTTGTTGTTCCGAAAACCATTGATGCTGTGCGCGAACTGATATTGCAAGATCGTCATGCGACCTATCGTGAGATTGAGACAATCTTAGGCATTAGTGGGACCAGCATACATTCAATATTGCATAAACGTTTGACTGACTTGGCACCGAATGACTTCTTTTTATTCCCGTACGTAAAAACAAACTGAGAGGTCAACGTTTTTCGACACCTGAAGAAGCGGTTGCGGCGTTCAGAATGCATGTTTTGGAGGTACCTCATTCAGAGTGGCAAAAGTGCTTCGACAATTGGTTCAAACGCATGCAAAAGTGTATAGATCTTCATGGAGAATATTTTGAAAAACAATAAAGTGATTTTCAATGATTAAAATTTGTTTTTGTTTCCCGGCATATAAAAGCCACCCCTCCTAATGTTAATGTACTCTCGTTTTGTTGCGAGTTGGAAATATACTGGAGTGCCTTAAAAATAATTACGTCTCGAAATATTACTCACCTGACACGTATCACGATTTTGTTCGAAATCCTTAGCACAAATCTGTGACTCCAATAGCCCCTCGGGTGTACCAGAATCTGCAGGAAAAATTTGATTACATTGAGGCAGCGGCACAATGGACAACTCCAATTCGGTTAGCACATTTGTTGGAGCCTGCGCGAAGCTGGTCGAACCATAGCCCATTGCGTGAAGTTTATTGTACGGAATTTCATCACTGACCCATAAGCGGATAGGGCGCACAAAGTTCGTGTAACTGCATACATATTTAATAGAGAATTAAGCCAAATTTAGCATTTTAGAGTTCATTTGTTAAGACTTCATTGGCTTACACAACTGGCTGTGCCAGACGTATCAATGCTATGTCGTGATAGTTAAATGAGTTGTTGTACAAAGGATGTGACTGTATTTCGGCAATGGGACGCACTTGAAAGATTTCATCTAAGGCAATGTTTTTCAAATTGATGTCGCCGACTTTGACCACCTCAGGCGCTTGCCTTACATGTAAATAAATATGTATATTATTGTATATGTATTAGTGCATATGTTAGTGCGTGTATTATATACATTAGGGCGGGACATTATTTTCTTTTTTGACATCGGTTTTCGAAGTTTCAGATTCTACACAAATTTATTAGAAAAACAAGTCAAACTAAAATTCAATTTCGACCCACCCAACTTTTAAAAGAAGCTGTTTTGAATTAATAAGAAAGCTAATATGCAGATAAATATTTATTTAAGTAATTTTGATTGAAAGGAAGGTTAAGTCTGGCTGCATGATCCCCTACATTCCGATGACCTGTAAGGGTTGCAGTGATGCGTGTAATGTTTAGTCGAGAGCATCCTAATATGTAATTTGTACTTTGGAATTTGTACGATGGCCATGTGTAATACATGCAGTTAATTGCTTCCACCTTCTTTCGACTAAAGCATGATAGTGTGAAGCAATGGGTGTTTTTATTGTGTTGAGTGGTGTGGCGCCTGCCACCTCCTCTGCTATATCTAGTGTCGAACCTTTTCTTACTAGATCATCCGCTACCTCATTACCCCGTATGTTCTTATGACCGGGAACCCATATCAGAGCAATTTCAAGCCAATGACCAAGCAGTTCTAATTCCTCTCTACACTGTAAAACTAGTTTAGATGGAATGGGATTGGAATCTAAGGCCTAGATAGCTGCCTGGCTGCCTGAAAAGGTAGCTACTCTTGCACCCATAAGTTGCTATTGGCCTTGAAAGGGTCCTATAGATCTCTAGTTTACACGTCCATGGCACGTATTTTTTTTAACATGTAGTCTGTCGTTTATGCAGGATCTGCTGTCCTACTTAAAATTTACGCCTAGGTACTTGAAGGTTTCGATTTTTTGTTTTTTTGCGAATTGCTACGGCGGCCGCCCTGTATTATAAATAGCTTCAGTTTAAATTTGGTGGCTCGAAATTGATTTCTTTATTATGTGTAGAATCTGAATTTGCTGGGAACGATGTCGAAAACAATGGTTCCATATAAATCAGCCCGACCTAATATATAAGTATATACATTACTACATTTAAATTCAATTGATAACTTGTAAATCTCACCCGCTGTGATAGCAACAGTGTGCAACGGTTAAAATGAACACTTCACTAATTAAACTGCCACCGCATTTATATTCGTAGCTGTTGGAGTAAGTGCGAAAACCTAGAGCGGCCTGAAAAAATTTCAAAATAAGTGAGCATTAATGGTCACACAAGTAAATAGATTAAAGCACAGTACTAAGTTCGCGTTTCACGTGAAATTTATTTATTTTAGCCTTTTATAATATTGTGTATGGGAATAAGTTTCCCCCCTCGTAAAAGAGGTGTCGCTGCTGATACTATTTTTGTGTTCGCTCTAGTAATTTACTGGTTATTTAAAGGTATATACATATGTGAGGTTTCGATCGCAGTAAATGGAATGCGTTTGAAGCGTAAAAATCCTTTTTTATCTGACGTCAAGAATGTCTTCTTTCGTCCCGAAAAAAAACATTTGCAGGAAATCATGTTTCATTATTACCTTTTAAAGAAAAGTGCAGCTCAAACGTTTCGTATATTGATCAATATTTACGGTAATCACGCCCCATCAAATACAACTTGTAAAGAGTGGTTTCGACACTTCCAAAGGGGCACCCTTCGCGAAGGGGCACCGAAAAAGTTCGTAGATACTCAACTACAACAATTATTGGATGAAGACGCATGTCGAATTCTTGATGATACGTCTAAAGAGATGGATGTTGACAGATCAATCATCGGTAATCGTTTGCGATGGGAATAGTCCGGAAAGCAGGTAATTGATTGCCACATCAAATAAAGGAGAGGGATATCGAGAGACGTGTGGTGGCATGTGAAATGCTTCTTGAACTGCAGAAAAGGTTTTCTGCATCGCATCGTCACCGGCGATGAAAAATAGATCTATTATGATAACTCTAAGTGTCGAAAATGTTGGAGCTTGCCAGGTGAACCAGGTCCATCGACAGCGAAAAAAAAATTCGTGCTTCAAAGGCTATATAGTGCATCTGGTGGGATGAGAAGGGTGTCTATTATGAACTCCTTAAACCCTCAATGGCGATCGTTACCGACTGCAATGCAGCTAATGCGTTTGAATCGAGCTCTCTAAAAAAAGCGGCCGGAATGGGACGGTACAGATGACAAACTGATTTTACTGCATGACAACCAGCCAGACACGTTGCTAAATCGGTCCACAAATATTTATAGGGACTGAATTGGGAAACCTTGCCCCACCCGCCGCATTCCGCAGACATTGCACCTTCGGATTACCATCTGTTCCGATCAAAGCAGTCAGCCCTTACTGGAGTGCGGTTCACTTTTTACGAGAGCATAGTAAACTGGCTCAATGAATGAATCAAGTCAAAAGAACACGAATTTTTCGTCAGAGGTATCCGTATGCTGTCTGAAAGATGGAGTAAAGTTGTAGCGGCCAATGGCACATACTTCACATAATATCCTGTATTACTTAATTGTTTAAATAATTCGTAACTTTGTCTAAGAAAGGGTGGAAACTTATTTCCATACCCAATACATCAACTTTTTGGAAGTTACAAAATTCACAATCAAATATTTTTATATACTGCAAACTTTAAACTGTAAACTAACAAGTTAAATTAAACTTAAAGATAAATATGATATAAATTAAAATAGATTAAACTTAAAGACAAATATGAGAGTAGACAGACAAAGGAATAGAATATACAAGATTATGGTTAAAAGTATAAAAAATTTTAGAGACAGTGAAATGGTAACAATTTATTCACTGCCACCATCATTTTGCAGAATTAAAGTAATCGTGTATTACCCATTTATAGTTACTCCTTCTGATCACAGCTCTGACAGATTTATGAATTGAATTCTAGAGCCTCACATTATTAATGACGAACAGCCTTGGTGAGGACAAGTACGAATATTTGGGGACAAGCAGAGTTTAATCTTTCTTAATTAATAGTAAAGGTAATAGACAATTTCTAACCGTCATATGTCAAAAATGCTGCATCCAAGAATTTTGTTTTTCCGCAAAGAAATGTCATATCTTTTGAGACCATAGACGTAACGCGCGGCATAATTAAAGGCAATATCAATTTAGTGAGATGAAATCAAGTGAAGTTTGCTACTATACTGGTTATTCACTAAGTTCTGCGGTTCGATAAGAAACACACAAATTGATGGTTTGAAATACACTTTATTATTCAGTATTACACTGTATTATTCAATACACTTGTTTCGACGAGATTCCAATTTATGAATTCCATCACTGAAGTGATAATCTGGAAGGGATGCAAACTACGCTTCCGAAGCTGACCTCATAATTTGTCGAAAAACGCTTTCCACGCATGCATTTTTTAGATCTGGAGACAGATGGAAGTCACTAGGGGCCAAATCTGGTGAATACGGTGGATGTTTCAACAATTCGAACTTTGATTCATTGATTTTAGTCATTGTCACAATGCGCTTGTGCCACTGTGCATTGTACGGATTAAGAAAAATTTGTTCATTTGCAAACCGGGACCTTTTTCATGATTTTTTTCCTTCAGCTGTTCTAAAAGGTTACAATAATATTCAGAATTTTTTGTTTTACCAGTTTGGCGGTAGTAGTTATCGCCAACACGAAGAGGACCGAAGATTTTCCGTTTCTTTCTCTCGAATACCCCAAAAGCTGCTGTTTCAGTCTGCGACACAACCCATGCTGCAGCGCCGGATAAGACGAGTATTCGTTTTGTCGGGTGAGAGAGGACTCTGCTACATATTTGCATACTGAGACCATAATAACACCTATTGGCAAGCGTGTTCATCGGTTTATCTCCAGGCTGACATCGTTTGCTGTTGTGATAGAGTTGCCAAGATATCTTAAATCTCTGCCGCTGAAATGTTGGATCCAAAACCCCGTGTATTTTTCCTACAGTGGACAGCATATACTTCGTCTTGCGCTATTAAACCGCCCGACCCAATCTAGTTGACTCCCTTTCGATAGCGGAAAATGCTGCGGTAACATCTCGCTTTCAGTGCCCTATGATATCAATGTCATCAGCATATGGTAGGAGCTAGACACTTTTGGTGAAAATAGTGTCATTTTGATGAACACCGTCTCTCCGTAGTACCCCTGCCATGAGGAAGTTGAAGAGGTCGCGCGATAGTGGATCGCCTTGTATGAAACCTCGCTCGGTTCGAAGAGGTCTTTTCCTACCTTACAGAGTTGGACGTGTTGCTCAATACCACTTTGCAAAATCGAATCAGTTTTGCGGGAATATAAAACTCAGACATTGTGGCGTAAAGGCGATCCCTTATCGGGCTATCGAAAGCAGTCTTAAAATCGACAAAGAGATTATGAGTAATGTCATTATCTTTTCATGGGTTTTTTCCAGGATTTGGCGTAGTGTAAAGATCTGGTAGATGATGGACTTTCCAGGTCTAAAACCACACAGATAAGGGCCAATCAGTGAACTGGCATATGGTTTTAGTCCTTCACACCATACGCCAGACAAAACTTGATATGAAATGGCGACAAGACTGATGATGATAGTTGTGAATTTGTCAATCGACTAACTACATCCAAAGGTTGTGGCAATTTAAAAAGCTCCCTTTTTTCGTAATGAAATTTAAATCTATGCAAGGTACATTCAATAAAGGTGGTGGCACTAGACCAACAACAATTGTACGTACATTTCGTACGTTTGATTGTCAAAGAAAAGTATTGGCAATGTAGAAATCAAAGAATGAATTCGCCTTACTTCATTATGGGCTGACAGCATCATGGACACGGCGAAAGAAAAAAAAACAAATCAGCTGATTTACCGATACCACCTTTAATAGACTCGCCTTGGATCTATGGTATGTCGAATATTTTTCTACGCGTACTTTATAATATTTGACTTCATATTCGAATACGGCGTCAAATTTTACAAAAGAAGTTACAATCAAACGCCGCAGGCCAAAATCCTTGAAAACTTGTTTTATAATTAAAATATTTTTTTTTTGCTTTTAATAACACTAATTAATCAATTATTAAGAGGCCATATAGCACATTCTTATCGGTTTTCGTATACTTGAAATATTTATATCTGTGGCCTCAAATCATTAAATAATTTCAATGCAAGCCAAACCCGATTAGCAGCGCTAGAAGTAGCAAACCGGTATTATTCGGCTTTCACTCGATTTGTTTATGCCAATGCAATAATGCAACTGCTAAGCATTTATGCCTAACAAAACCAACAACAAAATATAACTAATAAATAATTTATTGCCTCTCACCATATGCGGATATTGTCCTGGCGCTACAATTGATCGTCCATTGAAATCATCATTGACTTCATCATTCTCGAGCGCTTCATTGTATGCCTCACCTTCCACTTTTCGATCCACATCGCTATAGATTGTAGCAAAACGCTTATAAAGTCCCGGTGGTGGAGGTTTCGGTCCAAACTTATTGCCTCTACCACGACACTGGCCATAGGCGTGCCCGTTGCCATGCCCATTACCAGGTCCATTTGGATTTTCACAATCTAATGCTGCAGCACCGTTATCCAGCTCGGTGGCTAAGACAAAGCCTTGCAAACCCTTATTGCCGCCCTGGCCATTGCCATTGCAATTGCCATTACCCCTTCCATTGTTGCCACTGCCATTGCCCCTCCCATTGTTGCCATTGCCATTGCCCCTTCCATTATTTCCATTGCCGTTACCCCTTCCATTGTTGCCTTTGTTGTCACTGAATTGCGACAAAAACTCAGGTTGTGCATCGTAAAAGTCTCCTGGCGGCGATTGAATTCCACCTTGTGGATTGTGGCCTTGACCGTGCACTTTGCGAGTTTTTCGTGAACCAGTCGCCGCAATGCTGTGTATATTCAATACACCTAAAAATGCGATAAGCAACACTCCGAACTTCATCGCAATACACGCGATTATTAATTGTAATTACTTGTTTAATATTTTATAATAATTAGGCGAGTATTCGTTTTGCGTACAGCACCGAGCCACACAAGTAACAGACTGAGCTTTGAGTCGCATCAAAGCGAAGCTTTTAGTCATACTTTAATTCAAAAAGGTATTTAATATTATCAATATATTGTCTGTTTTGCAGGATTTGTGTGCAAAAAAAAATCGATTAGTGGGCAAGTTTTTTTTTGCAGTATTGATGAGAGAAACAGAAATTTTGCGAAATTGAATATACGAGTATAACAGCTGATTTTGTATTCATTTTTTATGTTTATATTTTTTTATATTTTTAAATATTTTCATTTTATAATGTAAAATAGTGCTATTTATTGTTGTTGCTCAACTGTTCGTTTGTTTGGCTCCAAAATAAAAAAATAAAAAATTCGCCAGTTGCGTCAGTTTTTCATACCAAGTGCAGACAGGTTCATTGTGTTCGTGGGCGGCTTTGCTTTTTTTATCCACCCAAGGTTGCCCAATTGTAGAACCTTTTCACCGGAAGAACATCGTTCATTCATATAACACAACCTAATTAACTTAGTCGTATTTTCCTTGCGTTTTGAATTGGCTCGGTGAAACACTGAAATGGAGAAAAAGTTTTTTCTAATAGCGGTCGCCCCTCGGCAGGCAATGGCAAACCTTCGAGCGTATATCTGCCATGAAAAAGCTCCTCATAAAAACCATTTGCCGTTTGGAGTCGGCTTGAAACTGTAGGCCCCTCCATTTGTGGAACAACAACAAGACGCACACTACAAATACGAGGAGGAGCTCGGCCAAAATATATAAATAATAAAAAAAATAATACAGAATTCAATAAGAAAAGAATTCCTGTAAAATTGTATCTTTCACCTTTTCATATGGCAAATAGTCCAGTCAAAAGAGACAATAAAAATAGTCAAGTAAGTAATTTTAGGAGTATGCGAGCTTATGGTTTTATTATGTAAAACCCATCACCGTGAACTTAAATTTGAGTTTTTGGGGTCGGGGGTTGTGTGCCGCGGCCGCCATCTTAGAAATAAGGGTGCAACTGGTTTTTGCGTTTATCTCGTGAATTCCGAAAGTTACGAAAATTTTGTAAGATACTTTTTTGTAGATAATAATATTATCTACAACTTTCATTCAAAAAAGGTATAAACAAAATTACCCGAAAAATTAAGGGATGAATTTTTTTCAAGCGTAATAACTTTTTTTTATTGATTTTATGGAAAATATACATGAGAGCTTTTTTATAGAGCATTCTTTTGTGAACATTTTTGTCTATAAGTTTTTTCCGCTATCTTTATTTAGTCTTATGATTTTGAGCTGCTAAGCGGAGCAACCAATAGATATCTGATGATATCGTTCTCCATGCTCGTCGAATTCAGTGGCGAGTTGTCTATTTTGAGAGACATGTTGACTTGAAGCTTTTCGAATGCATCCAACATAGTTTGCACATCAGACTTATAGGTTTCTGATCTATTTTTACCTAGAAAGCCTTCAATAACCATTTTGATTGCCAAGCAATCAACTCAGTGTCCTTAAAATAGCCACAGTCCACAGAATTTCGACTCTTATCACTCCCTTAGACATTTTTTGCATTTTGCTGCTGTAAGATAAATTATGGATTTTTTGTTAAATTTTTTTCAAGTACGCTTAACCCATAGGTGCTCAAGGTCTTTGACAGCCCCTAGTGAAAATTTCCAAGGAATCTTTTTGTAGAACATTTAACCTTTTAATACCCAGTTTAAGAGGGCTTTTGAAAAAAATGGGTTAAATAGTCAGGTAACGGTGGAATTCAACGAGTTAAAATGTTCTATAAAAAAATGTATCATTGAATTTTACTAAAAGTCTTCTAAGACGAGATTTAAGAAAAATCAATATTTGTACTGGATTTACCATAATATTTAATATGGCATTTGATCAATATTGGGAAACTTTAATACACACTAAAAAAAATTGTGACCCGGTAGACCAAAACCCAGTTGGGGTTTTACTATTCTATATGAGTACTCTCATTTGCAATTGGTTCGGGCCAGAGCCGTTGGGTTGAAAATTGTCGCACTGCATTATCAAATATTCAAAATGATAGCACATACGCCAACCAGATTAAAAACATTCTGATTGATGAATTCAGAAAAAATATAATAGTTTGGATTCCGGGCCTCTTCAAAATAAAAGGCAACAAAAATGGCAATGCAAAGCTGCGCTCATCGCCTTAGACAGCCCTTCAACAACTTCAAGGGTAGTCGAGTAGGTACTGTAAATCTAGGTTAAACAATGTCGACAGATATAATATCCTGATGTCAACATGGGTCTCGGGACACGAGATATAGCGCGGGTAACAAGATCTCTGACTCTTTAGCTAGAATGGGCTCTGAAGCCAACTTCTGTGGCACGGAGCCCATTCTGCCACTCTCTTCTGCAGCCATCAAAGCCACGGTTAGTAAACGGGTTACTCTGACCCACAAGCGAGTTTGGCAGGCTGAGAGAAGCTGCAAATGGGCAAAACCGATGTTACCTATCATGTCTGACCGACTTTCGCAGTTCCTCCTGTCATTACGCAGAAGGGACTGTAGGCAGCTGGTTGGACTGATGACGGGCCACTTTCTATGGACGAAGCTCATGGAAAAGGTAAGCATCTCAGACAGTGCACTCTGCCCAGCATGTGGAGAGGAGGATGAGACGGCGGATCACTTTCTGTGCGTCTGCCCAGCCTTCGCTCGAATCAGGCTTGTGGTCTTTGGCAGATTTCTTCAGAGCTCTTCTTCTTCAGATTTAAAGACAATTAAAAATGGAACCCGAGTGCAGTACAATGGACTTAATTGTGTCTAAGTGCTGTACTTGCTAGTCTGTCGCGACAAAAAAATAAAAAAAACATTTGTGTTTATCAGTTACTTTTCAAATATTTTCACACTCAAAAGTAGTAAACATTAAACAAATTTCATGGAATGGTTCCCTCATAATTTTAATTTAATTGCCCTTGATGACGATTTATGTGTCTCTCCAGACAAAGAAAGTTTTGAAATTACCAGGATTAGCACTTGCAAAAGTTTGAAGGTGAATGAAGAAATTGCAAATTCCTTATTTGAGGCAGGTAGGCATGCTCTATTGTATTCCTCAATTCTATTGTTTTAAATGGTTTCGGAAATTCTTTATTAACGCACAAATAAAGAGACATAAGCAGCTGTCGATAAGTACAAGTAATAAAAATTGTGGTACAAATAGCAATTAGGAAAATTTTAGGACTCTTTGAAGAGTATTCATGCAGATATGCAGGTATGTAGGGAGGGCATTCATAGGCGTGGTTCATATTTTGACTAAAAATATGCAGGTAGTTTTGAGCAGACACATTTTTAGAAAAGTTAAGGTTTATCGGTGCCTGTCGACACTTGTAGCGGACAGTGCACAATTGAAGCTGGCGGTTGGACGTCGAAAGTGTTGAAATAGTTGAAGAAATAATTGAAAATATAATAAAATAAAAAATATTGAATTAAATGGAAAAATATAATAAAATAAAAAATATTGAATTAAATGGAAAATATACAATAATAAAATAAAAAATATAGAATTAAAAGTGCACTAATAATAAAATTAAAAATAACTATCTTAGTGGCAGCAACAAAAAAAAATACAGTCCCACAACATTTTTTTCTTTTGAGTGCCACTTTAACATTAAGCAAAAAAGTTGGTTAAAAACAAGACAAGGTTTCTCACATACTAAAGGAAAGTGAAAAATCGGACGCAGTTGAAATGTGAGTATAAAATGAGTTTGCTGAGGTTTTGGTACCAACAACTTCACAAGAATGATGGAATTCCAGATCACGTAGATTGTAGCGGAAAAAGAGTGTAACTGGTTGACGTGGGTGTACATTAAGAGATTAAGAGAAATCTAAGTAGAGTGTTCAGGGGTTGGGAGTAGTCAGAGGCCCGAAAAAATTATGATTTTCAATAATTTTTTTTTTCTAGTCAAATGCTTTATTTTTCAAAAATAAAAATATAACATTAATGCATCACATTTAGACTTGACTTTAGCAAAATTTCAAAAAAAAAAAATTAATAATTGTAAAAGTTATCGTTGTTTGTGGGGAGTGATCATAAAAGTCCTTGGAGACTCATTTAAAACCAATTGGATTAGTTTTGTTAATAGATAATCTTGTGCCTGATCGAGCTTTTTTTCAAGATTAACAATAGGCGGCCTCAGGAAAAAATTTTCAGAGAAAAAAATCGACAACTCATTGTTAAAAAAAATCGAAATTTTTGAAAAAAAAAATCCTTCGGTCAGGCACGAGTTTTTTATGTTTTTCAAAAGCAGTATACATTTTATTGAAATCTACCAAGTTACAGTGATCACCAGTTCAAAAAAAGAGAGAAAAAACGCATTTAAAGTTTTGCTATCGAGCTCTGGAGCATCCGAGCGCCCTTTGTTAACTGTTGAATAATTCGAAAAGTATTTGTTGGATTCACCTCAAATTTTCACACAATATTTTAAAGATATTATACTTTAAGAAAATTAAAAAATATTTAATTTTTGGAAAATTCTGACAACCCCTAACCCCTTAAAATAGCGCGGATTTCGAACAAAAAAATGTAAAAGCAAATTTGGAAGATAATGAAAGAGAAAATGAAAGGAGTTTTGCATAGGAAAATAGCGGAAAAAATTCAGAACTACGCCAGTGCAAGAAATGATTCTTGTGATGATACTTGTGCTTTTTTTTACAAGGAAATAATTAATAATATTTGAGAAAAAATGTTTATTTCGAGAAATTCGCCTAGTGATTCAAGCAATTGTTACTCTTAACGATAGTGCCTAATAGGCACTTGTGACTAGTGACTGCTGTTAGAATACCAATATTCTGTTTTCGAAATTTCGATAAAAATCGTTGTTGTTAAACTCCAAAATTATTTTAATCCTGTGTTGAGAATTTTTAAGATATTTTCGAGAAATGCATTTATAAAAATTTTATTAAAACCTTTTCTTCTGTTCTGAGAATGCAAAAAATGTATTAAAAAAACAAAACACATAAATTAAAAATGAAAAAACTAAATATGATACAAAGTGCCGCAAAATTAATCATCCAACTTTTGTTTTTGAATAATTTTTTTACTAAATAAAAAGTAAATTATTTTGAGTAACGGAATTTCACGCTCAATTGCTTGCCTGTTAGTAGGCAAGTAAGTTCAGAAGTGTAAAAAATGACCATTTGTAAAAATTAAGAATCTTTCGATAAGGTGATTAATTTAGCGCCACCTTGTTTAGCACAATTTTAGCACCAACTTTGTTAATTGCCGCCTTGAACTCACTACTTGTTTGCTCGTTAAGCGAAAGCTTGTTTTGTGAAATCACCACCTTTTTAGCGACCTTGTTTTAGCTCGTGACGATATGCTTGCAGGCGGGATGCTGTGAAAAGCGATGGAGTTTCTTAAAAGTGACATATGGCGAAACGCAGAACGATTGTATTTTGGAAGTCCTACGATGGGCTCAAATCATTGCATACTTTCAGGCTACTCCGTGGCGTCGGTTAAAAAAAAATACTTAGCGCGTACACTTCTGATAGGAGTTTGGTCGAACTCCTTCTACTATTTGTGGTGTCCCTCTTTATATTGTTCCACAAATGGAGGGACCCATACTTTTAAGCCGACTCCGAAGAGCAAAAAGTTTTTATGAGGAACTTTTTCATGGCAGAAATACACCCGGAGGATGGCCCGACGAGGGCGGCCGTTATTAGAAAAAAATTGTCTATTATTTTGCTATTTTACGCACGGAGATTCGAGCCTACACATTCCCAAATGGTAGTCGCGCACCAAGTAGTCCTGTAGAAGAATGGCAGCGGCCGTGGCGTCGGTTTAGCACACGATAATTCGAGCAAAAATTGATATGCTTGTTTCTGAAACTTGGTTTCAAAACAACAAAAATACTGAGATATTTCTGCTATAAATAAATGAAGCAAATCTACTCAAATTGAGCACAAATATTGAACCGAAAAAAAAAATTCAATAATAAAAAGCAAACTTTGAAAATGGGCGCTGCCACACCCACTTTTGTGTAACAACTTAAACTGCTTAAAGTGGCTCCAAATACTTAGTTATCAAATTTTTTTTGTGAGCTTAAGGCCGGTTTAACAATAAAACCACAAATTAAATAAATTATAATATTAATAATTTAATCAAGCTGCACTGAAAGCACTTGCTAACCCATGCTGCTCGTCGAAGTTAGTCGGTAAATGTAAGACAAAACTGAACAGTGTTCAAAACACAACAAAGTCAGTCTTATTTGAGTGCCTGTGCATTGTGGTGTTACAGGGAACGAGTTAGCTGATAAACTGGCTTATGAAGCCTCTGCAAGTATGCCACTAGGCCCTGAACCCTTTCTGGGTGTCAATTCTGCATCGCTTCAACTATGGATTGACGACTTCATGAGGTCTACCCATAGAGGATGTTGGTCTGGGTTCAACTCGTGCAGAGTAGCCAAGTGCTTTGTAAAAGAACCAAACAGGAAAATAGTGACCTAGTCCTAAAAATCAGCAGAAAGGACCTGAGAGTACTGATGGGTGTAATCACAGGGCACAACGTCTGTGGTCAGCATATGGCTGTCATGGGGGTCGTCGACAGCCCGATATGCCTATCCTATCTTGAGGATGACGACACTGCAGAGCATTTTCTCTGTAGCTGTCCGGCGTTTTCCTGAATCAGACTGAGACTATTGGGTTGCGATATACTGAGTATGGGTAAAGTTCATACTCTTCCTCTTCCGAATCTCTTAAAATTCATCAATGAATCCAAGAGGTTTGTAGAAGAGTGATCTCAATCTAATTTTTCCGTCTTACCTCCCACATTTTATCTTTCTTATCTCTCTATTCTTTCTACTGAAATCTATCCGGCTATAGTATAATGGTCTCCTCACTGAGTGCTTGGACTTGTCTAACCCACCACAAATCTAATCTAATTTAATAATTTTATTTGTATTTCCCTTGTTAAATTGACCACGAATAAATAAATAAAAATCTCAGTCAAATTTAGTAGGCGCTTTGTCCTCGCCTCATTTAGATCCGAAATAAATATAGGTTGGGCAAAATGAAGTCCGTTATTTTTGCGTAAAATTTTTGGGCAATGTTACGACTGCAAATATAGGGTTTTTCAGTAAGAGCGCTTCAACTTTTGAACTTTTTTGAATAAAACACAAACGGTTTGACTTTTTTAACAAATTTTTTTTTATTATCGAGTTTGAACATATTCATTTAAGTATGAAATTCGATTTCTTTTGCATGACCACCGCGCGCACGTTTTACGAAGTCCAATCGTTGAACCCAATTTTCGACCACTCTTTAGCATAAATCGGCCGAAATTCCAGCAATTTCGCGTTCAATATTGGCTCTGAGCTCACAAATCGTCGCCGGCTTGTTATTGTAGACCAATGACTTCACATAACCCCAAAACGGGACGGCTTGTTAAATGGACCGTAAAATGGCCGTAATGCTCTTAAAGTAGCAGCAACAGAACGATTATTTTCATAAAAAATTTGCACGATTTGCAATCGTTGCTTAAGCGTGTAGCGTTCCATGATGAAATGTATACTAATGAAGTTTACAAATGACAAGCGAAAAATAAAAAATATTGCGTCGTTCGCCCTCCCTATCGGAAAAAAGTTGAAGCGCACCTATTGAATAACCCTATATTTCAGTCAACTTCGGTTATTTCTGTGACTTTATCGAACGTTTCTTTAACATCAAAAATGCCCGAACGTAATGAGTTTTTACAGTTCGCCATCGTAAACACCATTCACAATTTCAGCGGCCTGAAAGAAAAACTGTAAAATGTACCGAACTTTCTCTTTGTTGACTTCCATTTTTAACACCCTGTAACCCACAACTGAATGGAGCAAACAAAAAAAAAAAAGCAAACGAATTTTGTGTGTGAAATGCAGCCTTGACAACGAGCACAAACTTTAAATTGTTTAAATTATCTCGTAAAATATCGATTACTACAGCCATTTACCGAGAAAATAATGAATTTATTTTTCCACAAACTAATATATTCTTGAGATCGGATGTTACAAGCTATAACTCTCTCTCTCTCTCTCTAGTAATTTGACTCCAAAAACTAGCAACCAGCTCAAATAAATTTTTATTCAACCTTGAGCGGGTGCATAAAAAAATTTAGAACTTTCTTACTTGTTTTAACTTTATTTTATTGTTTATTTCTTGTCTTATTCTTGATTGGTGCGATTACCCCTTATGCGATTTTGGCCGTTTATTGTTTAATTAGTACTTGCACTCAATTTGACATTCACGCGCCAGCATGCAGTTGTAACGGCTCTGAAGCAAATACATCAAACAAACAAACAAACAACAACCACAACAACAAACAAACAACAACCATAAAAAAAAACCAACCCCAATAATAAAAGTATGCATTTCTTCTAGGCTACCTTTGCTGTCATTTGACGATGCCAACACTGGATTATTTACATTTTGCAAAAATATGCTCGGACTGCGATTACTTTGCAAGCTATGGTTTTTTTACATGCTCTGCCCGCTGACAATTGGTAATTATCTATTTTTCTTAAATTTTGTAAATTCTCCTTGAATTAATTTGTTAACAATTGATTTTCTGCAGCCTTTGAAACAAGTCCTCAGCTGTTTCACTATTACCGCAGCACCAAGTATACTCTCTCGAAGCCATTGCCTGGTAAAACGAATAGTTTTGATCAGCGCCCTTTTGGTATAAATATATTCCACCAAGCAACTGGTGCGCCGCATAAAGGTGTAGCAAACAATCCCGATGCCTACTTCTACGATTTGGTTAATAATGACGACAACACTAACACAGAGTCTTCTTACCATACAATGGACAATAATAAAAAAAATATCGACACTGCCATGGGCCAACAGGAGGGTTCATTTTGCCGACGTAGCTTCGATGGACGAAGTGGTTACTGCATATTGGCTTATCAGTGTCTGCATGCGATAAAGGACCATCGAAAGCATGGCACTAAAATCGACATATGCACGTATGAGCGAAACTTGCCGGTGATCTGCTGTCCGTTGGCGGGGAAACATGTAGAACCACAAAGCATTAGCGCAAAAAGTGAGTAGCAATCGCGACGGCTGTTTAAAAACTGATTTATCTAATTGAGCTATTTTAATTGTGCGGTTTCAGAATGTCAGCAATATAATGACGTGCTTCAAGGGGTGAAATTCAATGTACCACGAGAATTTTCTGGTAAAACCTGCGTGCCAAGCTTGCCGATGATTGTCGGTGGTCGGGTCGTCAATGAAGGCGAGTATCCGCATATGGTAAGTTGTCACCTGGAAACAAATTGCTATCCATGTATTTAAAATTAAGGGGTTATATACAGTTAGAAGGTCAAAAAATGCGAATTTTCCAGAAGTTTTTCTTTAAACCTTTCAATTTATTGATCTAAAAATTTGTACCCATATCATGTTGTCTTTCAACTGTATTTTAAGACTTAGTATAAATCAAAATATTTATTTGGAAAGGAGCTATAGCTGATCTCCGGGAGCTCCTCTCAAAAAAGACGTTTTGCGGTGACCACTACATCTCTGAACTGGATCTTCTGAAATTAAAAAAAAAAGAAACAGATTTTGTTAAAGTAAATTTAAATCTAGTAATTAATCGAAGGAATAAGTAAAATACATTTTTTTGACAAAAAGGCGCTTTCTCAAAAAAAAAAAAAACAATCGATTATTGACCAAAATTTCGGCCTTAACTTGTTTGTAAAAAAAATATATATTTATCGGTGAGAAAAAATCTTGGATTAATTACTAAAAAAATATATTTAAGAAGCTCGTGTTAGAATTTGAGAATAATCGGTTTAGCCGTTTTCGAGTAACGTTGGTCACAAACTTTGAAAACACCATTTCGAGAAAAACGCTCCACCGCTCGCCTGGTATGATACTTTCAAGCACTTTGAAACGACTTTTTTGCGTATAATTTCGAAAATATTCACCGAAACGATACACACAGAAATGTATTCTTAAATATTTGTACATTAAGAAAAAAATTAAAAAAATCGATTTTTTTTTAATTCTAACTGTATATAACTTCTTAAAGGCGCATAATCATAGTCACGCGTTAAGCCCACGTTTAGTTAATCCGGGAGTAAATATTTAGAATTCGGCTTATTTTCGTTACTACCATAGTAAATTTAGTAGATTAGATTAGATTAGTGGGGGTTGGACAAGTCCAAGCACTCAGTCAGGAGACCATTGTACTACACCCAATGTGGGTGGTAAGACGGCAAAATTAGTTTGAGGTCACTCTTCCACAAATCACTTGGATTCATTGATGAATCTTAAGAGATGCGAAAGAGGAAGAGTATGAACCTTATACAACCCAGTATATCGCAACCCAATATCCTAAATCTGTTTCTGGAAAACGTCCTCAAGACAGGATAGGCATATCGGGCTGTCGATGACCCCCATGACAGCCATATGCTGACCACAGGTGTTGCGCCCTGTGATTACACCCATCAGTACTCTTAGGTCCTTTGTGCTGAGTTTTAGGAGAAAGGTCGCTATATTCCTGTTTGGTTCTTTCACAAAGCACTTGGCTACTCTGCACGAGTTCAACCCTGACCAACGTCCTCTATGGACAGACCTCATGAAGTCGTCAATCCATAGTTTAATCGATGCGGAATTGGCACCTAGAAAGGATTCAGTGCCTAGTGGCATACTGGCAGAGCCTTCATTAGCCAGTTTATCAGCTAACTCGTTCCCTGTAATACCACAATGTGTAAATTTAGTACTAACACATGGGCTGAAAAGTGCCGGGCCTAACAAAGAAAACACATGTTTTTGGTTCAAAATTAGCTTTATTCATCCACGTAATTTCCATCAAGAATAACGCAAACATTCCAGCGCTGCTTTAACATTTCATTACCACTTTTGTAGAACGACTCATCTTTTGCCTCAAAATATGCCTCAGCTTCAGCCATAACCTCTTCATTCGAGCGAAATTTGTTAGGTCTGCGAACAGCCAGTAGTAGCTGGGAGCCAAATCTGGCGTATACGGTGGATGTGGGAACAATTCGAAGTTCAATTCATGCTCAGAGTCATCAACACGTTCTTGTTTTTGGCCAACAGTGAGCAAACGCAGCACCCACTTTGACACAGTTTTCTCATAGTCAAATTCTCATGCAATCTAAAGCCAAGAAGTTCTTTTGATATCTTTACAATGTTAGCCAACTCACACAACTGCACTTTTCGATCATTCAAAACGATTTTGTGAATTTTTGTAATATTTTCTGGTGTCACCGCCTCATTCGGGCATCCAATGCTTTGTGCATTGTCGGTGTCCCTACGACCAGGTTTTAAGTCAGCAACCCATCGTTTTATTGTTGTTTCTGATAGAGCGGAGTCCCCATGACACTTTCCAAGCCATTGCTTCGCTTGAACGGTAATTTTCTCCCTCAAGAAGCAGTGGAAAATCACAACACGAATTTCTTTTTGATCCTTTCTTTTGAAAATAACGAAATGAGCGTCACTCTTAGCACAATAACTCACGAACTAATGAAGAGAATATCATGAAATTTTAACAGCTTTCTTTTTAAGGTTAGTACTAACTGAAGAAGAGGTGAAGCAATAAAACTAAATAATGAAACTAGTGCCATCTATGTGTTAGGCCCGGGACTTTTCAGCCCATGTGTTAATTCGACTGTGATTAAAATGAACAGCAGTTTTTTTTAATTTAAAACCGGCATTGTTTTGCCTATGATTATGTATCAAAGTAGCTTAAATCACCCTCTGTGAATTAATATTTCTATAGATTCTACTGATATCCTAATTACAAATTTCCACAGGCTGCATTGGGTTGGACTCAAATTAACAACGGCATCCGGTGGGGCTGTGGCGGCACTTTGATAAGCGAATTGTATATTCTCACGGCAGCACATTGCGCAACCACCAACGAGTAAGCCATATTTTATATCAATGTACACCTGTGTGTAAAATAAAAAGAACGAGACGAATTACAGATAGAATACAAGATTTCGCTTTTCGAATTCGCAGCGACGTCTTGCACCGAGAATATACAACAAAAGGAAGGGAATTACTTGTTTTTGAAGCAATATAAATTATAGTCCAAAGATTTTTATAGCCAACATTAGACCGTTAACCGGCTCTCAGCGAAATTGACAGAATCCGCTGATTGGCTGACGTAACTGGCTGCGCGTGTTAAATTCTTAAACCACAAATGAATATAAAGCCGCCAAATGCAGTTTTTTGCGTTTTTATGCGGAAGGCGCCGTGGCTAGAAAGTATAATTTCTTGTGCTTGGTTGTTTCCATTGCTTTCGCCTACTCTTCTTCTTCACAAATAAGTGATCCCCCTCCCTTTTGTTTGTTTATTGATGTACTCTTACGACACGATAAGTTAGGAAGGCGCAATCTTCTTTTCTTTCATTCTTAATATCGCAAGAAAAAAATAAATCAGATGCGAAGGCACCTTCTGTGGGTTCGCCTTGGTCTCACAAGGTGACTTCGGTATAATAGCAAATTTTTTTTCTTGCGATTTGGTGGTTTGAATGCCAAAGTGATTTGTTTTCTTTTCTTTTTTTAAGTTTATTTTTTTATATTCTGATTGGAATTTGGACATTCAAGCCACCAATTTCCAAAAACAATGAATTTTTATTATGCACTACGTATAGAAAACTTAAGGGGTTAGGGGTAGTCAGAGGCCCGAAAAAATGATGATTTTCAATAATTTTTTTTTGCTAGTTAATTGCTTTATTTTACAAAATTAAAAACATAGCATTAATACAGCATGTTTCGAATTGACTTTATAAATTTCGAAAAAAAAATTAATAATTGCAAAAGTTATCGCCATTTGTGTGGAGCCCGTTTCTCCAGAAGTCCTTTGCGGTGATTAGCACAAGTCCATGGTGATTCATCTAAAATCAATCGGACATGAGAAATGAGTTTTATTCATATATAATCTTTTACCTGATCGAAGCTTTTTTTTCAAAATTAACAATATGGCGACCTCGGGAAATATTTTTCTGATTTTCGAGAAAAAAAGCCGACAATTAATTGTTTAAAAAAAATCGAAAGTAAAAAAAAAATCCACGAGGCACGAGTTTTTTTATGTTTCCCAAAAGCAGTATACATTTTATTGAAATCTACCAAGCGGTTTTTAAGTTACAGTGAACACCCGTTCAAAAAACATAGTTTTGAGAAAAACGCATTTAGAATTTTTAAAGGCGCCCTAGCGCCCCTAGCATAAGTTTATCCCCATTCTGAAAATGTAGTAAAAAATTGAAAAAGGTCGTTGTAGCCATAGAATAATTTTATGTTATTTTATAAGTGGTACTTAATTATTTATATTTTTAACTTAACTATTCCCATGGATTTGTGTCATATATATATATGTATTTTGATCATGCATCGGATTGGAATCTATATGTGCCACTTGTAAACCTACACTGAAGTAATAAATAAAACAACTTGAGAATAGTGGAAACTCTTAACAATTATCTTATTGAATGCTCATTGTTCTCTTCTTTTGTTTATTGCACCGGTTAAGATGCTCTATTCGAAAGTGCATTCGGCATTAAAACAAAAAATCGTTTATAATCATCGCGTAAACTCACGTTTTCACTTAATGTGAACAATTTTTGTAAAAATGATATCCCACCGTAAAGCTCCCTGCCGTTGAACTGGTTAAACGCTGATTCCAACATTTTAATTTTGTCCAAGAACTCGGTGCTTGGTTTAACTAATCCGCCCTTAGATAAAGTGTCAACCCAAGTAAATGTAGGCTCATTGCATGAACAATTGGTCAACTTTAATTTGCGTATTATGTAACCGGCATTATATTCAATGGCATCTTCGTGTAAGCTATCAAAGTCAGCGTCCTCATTTAATGAATCGTTGGCGAAGAGAGAGTCGTCTGAAACTATCTCATCTTCTGTTAGCAAACTTTGTAAAGTTTCTAAAGAAGTATCATTGAGACGGAGCCAGTTAGTTTCGTCGGTCTCAACATTGCCACGATCAACTAATACTGAAGTATTTCGTGCTGTTAATAGAAAGCGTTAAGTTATTCAGAAATGAGTAATATATGCATTCATTCACCTAATAAATATCTTCGTAATCTATATTTAAATTCCATAGGACTAGGATTGCATACAACCCGCCTTTGGCACGCAAATGCTCCAGTATATCCTTATTTAATCGATAAGTCAGAATGTACTGAAAGCAGTACTTTTCCTGAACATAACGATATAAGTCCCTGAGGGACTTGCTGCTTAGTTTTCACAGTTTCCACAGAACTTTCAATAGAATTGAAAGATGCGAAAGTCTAAGCAAAATGAAATAGGCAAAACAGTATTGCCTGCTAACTTTTTCAGCAGAAGTTTTAATTTCTACGCTTTTGAGTACTTTTTCTTTAGAATTTGCTCTGAAATAAAGAGTAGCTTTTCCAAGACGACAACACGGATTTATTAAGTAGCTTCAAGATGGCTAACACAGGGTGAAAACTAGGCTACTTACATCACCTTTAATTATTGCTTCATGCTAGCGCCCTTTGTTAATTTTGAATAACTCGTAAAGTATTTGTCAGATTCACTTAAAATTTTCACACATTATTTTTGAGATATTATATTTTACACATTTACATTTTGCAAAAAAAACAAAATCCAATTTTTTGACAATTCTGACTACCCCTTAAAAAAACGTAGATATTGCAAATATTTTCTTTCATGTGTATTGCTATTGCAAAGGTTTTGTAAAATTTAGAGTTTCCTCCTAATATAAAAATAAAATAGTCCATTTTGTTTTGCAGGAAGCCTCCTGAAGTAGTGCGTCTAGGTGCACCGAATCTCAATGAAAACTCAACTGATTCGCAGAATATACAGATTGCCATAATCATTTTACACCCCGAATTTCGTTCCTTTTCCTACTATAATGATATTGCCTTGATAAAGTTGGCACGACAAGCAATAATTTCTCCTAAAGTCAAACCCGCCTGTTTGTGGCAATTACCAGATATAGGTATATCCACTGTGGTAGCTACTGGTTGGGGGCGCACAGAATTTCGCGGTTCACAGTCCGATAACCTACAAAAGGTGGAGTTGAGTATGATCAGCCAGAATTTATGTAAGAAATTTTATAAAAAGGAACGTCGTTTGCCAAGTGGTATTAAGGATGAACAATTTTGTGCCGGTCATATGGCTGGTGGAAAGGATACATGCCAGGGAGATTCGGGAGGCCCAATGCATGTTGAGGTGCCGGAACTGAAATGTGTAAAATTTGTTGTTGGCATTACATCGTTTGGAAAATTTTGTGCAAAACCCAATGCTCCTGGTGTCTATACAAAAATTTACCCATACTTGGATTGGATTGAAAGTGTTGCATTTAACGACGAATGAAGCGGCCATTTTAGCAGACTAATATTTGATTTTAAAACTGTGCTCGACCATAATAAAGAGAATAAAGAATATATGCTTACCTGTATAACGGTTATAAAGAACAGAGTGTTTTTGTTTTTAGACTTAGAACCAGTAGTAATATTAGCTCTGTCAAAAGGACACGTAATTTCTGAGATGCACGCGAGCAGCTTTTTCACACCATTTGGCATGTTCAATGATGAGACTAAGCTGGTTTAGTGGTTGACAAAATGATCGCATCTCTGTAGCCCGCGGAACTTTCTTATGGAGTTTAGGTGTTTTTTTTTTGTCGAAAGAAACCTATGATACTAATCTCTTCACACTCCAGGTTTCCTTCCTTGCCCACTCTGGCATTGAACCACGATTCTTACTTCGATAGGTAGGGAGAAAGCACTCAAACCCACGCCTATGGAAATGATCTGTGGTCGCGCCATTGTTCCTTACCGTCGGTTCGTGAGTGGGGAAAATCGAGATGTAGAGTCATCTTGTTCTTAAGCAGTATGGGACGAGGCACTCAACAAGCGGAGTGAACGAAATTAGTCTCTCATCAGCCATAAATCCTACACGAACCTTGCTTGTCGGCTATTGAAGATACCGCTAAGAGACTCACGAGACTTTTTCCCGTTCACGTTTACTCTCACGGGATCATAAACCAGTCGGGTAGAGGCACGTTCCTCATTCCTATGGCAGCCGGTTCTACGTTACCGGAATAACTCGAGGTTTTCCCGGCCAAGGTCCGAGGCCCAGGTAAACTAGCCCTGTCTAGTGTACTGTACCCCACTCTCAATCTATCGTCACAGGAGCAATCCCTCGTAGCATGTTTGCTCCAAATACTTCTCTTCAGGGCTGGTATTGAACCCAAACCTGGGCCAGAAGTATATTGTGCCGCATATGCCACAAACGGCTCCACCCGAACACAACCTCGGTTAGGTGCAACGAGTGGTGCTATCTTAAGACCTGTTCAGGTCTTACAACGTCGAATGTGCCGGCACGTCACACTGCCGCCACAAACCATACCTCAACGGTGCCACAGGTGCAACACCACTCGCTCATCGACGCACAACCCTCTTCCTCCGATCCCAGTGCGGGGACAAACCAACAGCTCTTAGTCCCCCGTGCAATCTGTTCCGTGTGTCAAACTACATTAACTCGAAACCTGACATCAGTCAACAGTAACTCTTTCAATGGCTGGTGCCACTTTCGACGATGCTCTGGTCTGCGCTTCATTTGAAATTGGACACGTGACTACGTTGCCCCCTAATGTAGAGTTCTCCTCCCGCAAACTCAAAGTGTGACGCGGCCGATTACCATCATCATGCCACAATAGCAATAGCGGCATGCCCAGCAGGGCGACCGTAAACAACGTTACTCGTCCCTCGCACCCCAAATCGCGTATTTCATTCCGAAGAGTTTTAAGCTGCTACAACTGAACTGCAATGGACTCAGGAGTAAGATGCTCGAGGTAATCGACTTCACGAATCGACATGAAATTTTAATAGCTGCGGTCCAAGAAATATAACTACACGCTAGTTCGTCCCTGATTACCAGAGAGAGCTACAACGGGCAACGAAAAGATTGCGAGCGAGACAATGGTGGTGGCCTAGCGTTCATAGTCCACCACACTGTGTAGTTGTGCGGTCAGGTGATGTCGAGCTCGAAATCTTTAATATTTACATACCACCTGTCACCTGCTGCCCGGCTCCCGGCCGGATATCGCCGTGAAATTGGTGCGCAACCAAATCAACAAATTAAGGTTGCAATAAATGTGTGCAGGTTTGCAGATTTAGTTAAATCGAGGCCTTTACGATATATGAGACAAAAGTCTTTCAATTTATTCACACGTCTGAATTGTTAAAACCCACCTGAATTGCTTAGCAAAGCGGTTCTCAGCTGCTGAAGTTGAACGAAAAATTGCTTATCCATTTGAAAGAAAATTGTGGCCAAGTTGCCGGTCAATATCCAAGAGTGTATGATTGCAGAAGACTGACTTTTTTTGACAAGATATTTAATTTGAACGCAGTAAGTTCAATAAGAAGTTGTGTTCAGGTAAAAATTATCCAGTAACTTTAATTTCCGAGAATTCTCACTCAAAGAGAAAAATATCAAAAATGTACATGAACGAAAACCAGTACAACTTGCAAGTTTTTACGAACAGCTGATTAGTTTGTTGGCAAGAAAAAATTAAAAAAAAATTCTTTTGAGCTGGTTATATCGTATTAAATTAAAAAAACGTGCGTGTAGCGTAGTACACATAACAGAAGTGAAACTTTCAAGGCAGACAAAGAAAGAGGGAGATACCGGAAAGAGAATGAGAGAGAGAGAGACAAGCACTAGCCAGAAACGGAAATAAGCGCCAAAAGGTAGGCATACAAAAAAGTGGAACCAAAAAACGCCCCAAACAGTAGGCACCAAGCAAATATAACGCCAAAAAGTAGGCACCAAAAATATATTTCCTACAAGTTTGCATCAACAAACAAACGCCAAAGAGTAGGCAGTGTTATTTCTCACTAGAAATTAACAACATCAAGGAAAAACTCAGAAAAAATAGCCTGAAGTGTATCTCAGATATATATAAGGTATCTCTCTCTCTCTCTCTCTCTCTCTCTCCTTTTCCTCTACGATATATCTATTTTCTCTCTCGCGTAACGAAACTGCCCAAAACGTAGCATGGCCTTGAAATTTTACTTTCCATTCTCGCTCGTCCATCGACGCCTAAGAAGTTTCACTTCAAAAAAATAAATCAAATAAAATGAAAAATAATGAGCTTTGGAATCACATGATTTCATTGCAATTCGCAAATTTTAATTTATGTTTTTTTTACTTTGCGATCAGCTGTTTTTCTCACTTACAAACTCTTACTTACTTACTTACTTAGGTGGCCATAACAACCCGTTACCGAGTTACGGCCGACCTCACTAGCTCTCTCCAGGCGCCTCTGCTCCGCGCGCGCCTTCTCGAATTCTGTACACCAGCCGAGTATAGGGCTTCCTGCACCTGGTCTTTCCACCGGAGCAATGGTCTTCCTCTGCGTCGGCTCCCTTGGACTTCGCCCTCGAACACCTTCTTTGCTGGAGCTTCTTCATCCATGTGCACGACATGCCCTAGCCAACGCAGGCGTTGGATGGCAATGCGTTGAACTACGTCAATTTCGGTGTAGAGCTCATACAGCTCGTGGTTCATTCTTGAACGATAGTCTTCGCCAACGCGCACAGGACCGAAGATCTTACGAAGAAATTTCCTCTCGAACACCCCAAGAGCGGCTGCATCGCTTTGTGACACTACCCATGCCTCTGCGCCATAAAACAACACGGGTATGATGAGCGTCTTGTAAAGTGTCAGTTTGGTCATGTGAAAGAGGGCTCGACTACTCAATTGCTTACTTAGCCCATAGTAACACCTATTAGCAAGAGTGATTCTTCGTTTGATCTCCAGGCTAAAATCGTTGTTGCTGTTAACGGCGATGCCAATATAAATAAATTCTGGCACAACTTCGAAGGTATAGTTGTCCGCAATGACGTGCATTCCTACAAGCCGTGTGTTCCGCGTTGTAGACAGCATATACTTCGTTTTACCCTCGTTCACCGCCTGACCCACTCGTGATGGTTCCTTTTCGATAGCAGAAAACGCAGCGGTGACATCTCGCTTACAGCGGCCGATAATGTCAATGTCATCGGCGTACGCAAGGAGCTGGACACATTTGTAGAAAATAGTGCCATTACGATGAACACCTGCTTTTCAGAGCACCCCTTCCATCACGAAGTTGAAGAAGTTGCATGACAGTGGATCGCCTTGTCTGAAACCTCGAACGGTATTGAATGGCTCGGAGAGGTTATTTCCTACCTTGACGGGGTTGGTTGTGTTGCTCAACGTCATTCTGCAAAGCCGTATGAGCTTCGCTGGTATATCGAACTCAGACATGGTGGCGTACAGGCAATCCCTTTTCGGGCTATCGAACGCAGCTTTATAGTCGACAAAGAGATGATGGGTGTCGACTTGCTTTTCATGGGTCTTTTCCAGGATTTGGCGTAATGTGAAGATATTACAAGTAAAAATTCATCCAGTAAAAAATTGCAATTTCCCCTCAAAATGAAGTGTCATTTTGCTCTTTCACTTTCCCTACTTTGCCAATTTTTTTGGGTACATGAACAACAAAACTTGATGATTTGTAACAATGAACAGACAAATTATTGCGCAAAAATAACGGCTAATCGCGTAGATAAAAATGGCCAAATAGGGCAACTCCAAATGAGTTTATCTTTCTTTACTTTTCAAAATGTTACCAAATCGCTTTTAATTAGATGCGTTCCACACTTGTTGGTCATCAGCCGGCTGGCTTAGTTTTGTGTGTGTTTTACATCCGTATTTTCGCTGTTTTATTTGAAGTATGCAACTTAAAAAAGTGAATTAATAATATATTATTATTAAATTTATTCAGCCAACAAATCCATATTTACGATTTTACAGTTTGGTTGTACGAGTAGAGTGAAATTTGTTGGTTTATTTACTCTGCTGCGCATTTGCAAAATCATCCCCTATTCAATATATAAGAAAGTTAAAACAAGTGATTTTGTAAAAATCCCACAAATATTCGATGAAAAACGTGAATGGTAAGCGCATATAATTCTTCAAAAAATAGCGCCTAAACGTCTTCAACGCATTCGACCACTTAGCAGGGCAGCGACTTCGAATTTCATCACAATCCACAGCAACAGCATACAAAGCTGAAGGAAGATTTGCTAAAGCAAAATCTGCTAATTTTCCAAGACCAAGCTTCAAGTATCCAAGATGATTCAACACCAGAGTGAAAATAGTTGTAGTAGCAATACTGTGTCAAGCCCCATAAAAATTTCAATGGTACAAAGTGGAAGTACAAATGAGAGGTGCACATGCCACCGGACATATGAATTGAGCTTAAGCTTCTAAAGTGTTTATTTTTTCAGAAAAACCGAGTTAATCCAGCGTGCAGAAGAAAGTACATGTGTAACGTTTCAACTTCATCCTCAATCAAAACTGCTATCGCATTTCGTTGGACAGACCGATGAACAGCTTTTATTTAATCTGTCGGTGAACCAACTTGACACTTTCGTTTCAGATGCTAACTCTGGATATGAACAAATTGGCGAATTAGAATATACAAAGCCGTTACCATTGACTCCAGAAAATTATCCGAACAGTGTCATTGCCAAGTAAGTATGTATGCCATTTGCAAACTTCATAATTATACTTATACATAGAAGAATCGTAACAGGTAGATGGATAGCAGATAAATGAAAAAAGAGATTCACCTAAGATCCTTTTTCAAACCGGTCTTCTACTTTTGAACCCGTTTCCCAATACTGATATTCAATAAAACGTTGTTGGAATCTAATAACGCGATTGAGATTCGGTTTCTACAATTCAATGTATAGGGTGGGCCATATAAATTTGCTTTTTGAATCGGCTATAAAAAAAAACTAATCAATATTTTTTCAAACTTTTTTTTTATTTTTAAGATTGAACATTGTCATTTATGAATAAAAAATAATATCGTTCAAATGACTGCCACGACTGGCTTTACAGTAGGCCATTCGATCAACCCAATCCAATTTCATGAATGGCAACTTCGATTTCGTGTTTTAAAGCATCAATCGTCTCTGGATGGTTCGCATAGCATTTGTCCTGAACGACTCTCCACAAAAAATAGTCCAACGGGCTTAAATCACAGCTCCGAGGCGGCCAATTGGTATCGGAATTTCGACTGATTATTCGGTTTTCAAAAACGGTAGCCAAAAGTTCGAGTGTACCTTTGGCAGTGTGACAAGTTGCACCATCCTGTTGAAACCAAATGTCGTCCATGACATCCTCTTCAATTTTTGGAAACAAAAACTCGTAGAGCATGTCACGGTAACGCTTTAAAGTAAATTATGAACACATTTGACATGTCATTTGTGTTACCATTCTCGAAAAAAAGGTGGTTCAAAAAGCAAACGCTATATTGCCCACCCTGTATTTATTTATCTTCACTATTTTTAGAATAATTTTACGCAGTTTCGTCACATCTGTTCCTTGGCTTGTATTTGGCCTTGAAATCATCCTTTTGAAAAAATGCATGTCGAATTGTCAACAAAATTTAGTTCTAATAGGTAATTTGAAAAAAAAATATTCAAAACTATTTAGTTTTGTTGTCGTCTTGGTCATTCTTTGATAAATGATTTTCTCCCAAAATTCGGCTTGGCTTTCCATTGCTACCACGATAAATTTGTTTATAATATCTAAGTGCGTGGACGTAATTTAAAAAATTTTACGCACAAATGTAGGCAATATATCATCCTTTTGATTTATAGTACTTTTTATAAATTATCGTTAATAATTAATAACAATATTTAACGTTAAAAAAGCTTAATTTATGCAAAAAGGCTGGAAAAAATGCGCCATTGCAGACGCTTATTTTACAAATACAAACACAGAAAAGTAACAATATTTACTTATAAATACTCCTTATTAAATCAAGATTTGATTTAAAGCTATTTTTACTCAAAAATACTACGGATTTTAGTTAAATTCTCTTCACATATATCGTAGTAGTAATGGCGGCCGCCGTAGCCGAATGGTTGGTGCGTGACTACCATTCGGAATTCACAGAGCGAACGTTGGTTCGAATCTCGGTGGAACACCAAAATTAAGAAAAACATTTTTCTAATAGCGGTCGCCCCTCGGCAGGTAATGACAAACCTCCGAGTGTATTTCTACCATGGAAAAGCTCCTCATAAAAATATCTACCGTTCGGAGTCGGCTTGGAACAGTGTCCCTCCATTTGTTTACGTTATTTTTGTTATGTCGCAACTCATACAAGTTCAAGTTCATGTAGAGTAGTGGCAACAATGCTACTATCAGCTGATTTGTGGAATGTAGAGGTAAAGGTAATGCTGCCATATGTAAAGAGTTGTCGTAAAATATATACTCTATGTGGACGTAATTTATGTTTCACATGGCGTAAGCACAGTGATAAGGCAAGGCGAATTGAGTACTGAGGGTGTCGCCAACAACAACAGTTATTTTACTCTCACGTCAGCTCCCTTCTCAATACAAAACAAACGAACAAAACAAACTTTGTTGTGGGTTGACATTAACCTAACATAATTTCCCATTTTTTGCTTTCAAATCTTCTCTATTTTGCACTCTTGTTAGCTCCCTCACTCACGTCGTCTGCGAATTCGTCACGTTTAAGTTTGTCTTCTCGCAAGTAAATCTTGCACAATGCATTCTAATCAAGGCGCATTCATTAAAGGTGGTGGCACTAGACCAACAACAATCTTCTGTACGTTTAATTGTCAAAGCAAAGTATTGGGAAACGAGGAAATGAATAATGAATTCGGCGAAAGAAAAAAAAAGTAAACGGCGTAAGAAAAGAAAACGAATCAGCTGATTTACGAGCATCACCTTAATAGATTTGCCTTGATTCTAATACATAGATGAATTCCATACCAAATTTTCACAGGTGTGGCAAGGTTTTCTTACTGTTTTGTTTCCTTCAGATTTTCTTTTTTGTTTTGTTCTGTTTCGTCGATACCGCTGTCAATCGAAGAAGTTTTTTTATTTTAGTTTCGTGAATAGAGTGTGAATATAAACTTAGATTTGAATTTGAACAATTGAGATTTTTTCGTAATGTCGTGGCATGTGATCAGGTAAATTTATAGAAAAGTTACCAAGTTGACTTGGTATTGGTTAAATCTTTTGAAGGCATAAGCAACCCTACTGTGCAACTGCTGCTCCACCTATCCATACTGCGCAACTATTTTTAGGTGACGGCCATGCAAATTGTTTGGCAGGTAACAGAACATTATAATGAAGTGCAATAATATGATAATGAAGGAAAAAATGTATATATTTTAATATACATACATATATATGAGCCATTATCATTATGTATTTATGGTAAATAAATTATTTTTCTGTGCAGTGAATATTCGTGTAGTTCCAATCAAACTAACAAGGACGCGACTATGGCAGATATAACTCACAATTCGGACGCTTCTAATCCAGCCGATGAGCAAAATCCAGAGGAGGATATTATGTGAGTAGCGATGTGCGCTTGTTGAACTTGAAAACTATGTAATTAATTTGTATTACTTTTGCAGCCCAAATGATGAGCCGTATGCATATCTGCAAGGTCTTAATGTAAGTAAATTACAAAGTATTAAATTTCCTTCACATTTATATGCTGACAAAATTTCTGTCTCTCTTAATCTCTTTGTAGTCGGATAACCTCATGCAGTTCAGTCAGGTAAGTCAAACACAATTTTTACATCAGTGAAAAGCGCAGCGTAAGATCGCTCTGGATAAATATTAGTAGAAAACTCGCGACCGCCGATAGTACCTGCAGGTTGGACTTCAGTTATTGTTTTAAGTGAATGCACACAACTGGCAACTTACATCTTGAACAATCGAAATATTTATTTCTAACAAGCCGAGCGGTTGAATTTTATAGTCTATCGCCAGCACAAGCAAAGAAAACTGCTCTACCGATTGCTTGAAACGTATGTCGGCGTGTGTGAGGTTGATGCGCTGCAGTATTAGGCCCGTTTCTTGCACCTGTAACCGGAAAAACCAGAAAAAGCAAAACCCAATATTTTTAATATACATTTCCACGTTTCTAGATTTTGATTCTCCAGCACTCACCATCAGCCGGTTGTCATCACAAATGTGGCCTTGCAATAGCACTTCGATCACGCATATCGCCAAAAATATAGCATTCGTTATGGCCTTGAAATAGTCATAGGGCTCTTTGTTAACCAGCGTATCGGCAATTGACAAATATTGTGTAAAGCAACCCGCTGTTATGCCGCACAAATTGCACAGCAAAGAGCAAAGTAATGGCGCAGAAAGTAATTGCAAATATTGTGTTGTCTTCTCACAAATGATATTGTATTTTTGCGCAAGTAAATCCAAACGATCGGCTAGTGTGCAAAAACGCTGCATGCGGTAGTATGGTTTGTGCAAAGGAATTTGCAGTGAGCTCTGCATCCAGTTGACCTCATTTACAATTTCATTCAAATGCTCATTCAACACTGTCACAAGCATTTTGCATATAACTAAAGTGCCAAAGTAGAGGTTGGGAAACATTTGTGCAATTAGCATAGGCAAGAGCGTATATAATGTCCATGCGATATTCTTATCGGGATCATTGTGTATTTGCTGCAATATCAAAGTCACTTCGTGCATTATTGGTATTAGAATGGCTTTGAGCACCACTAATCTGATGGATAGCATCACCATTTTTGGGCTGACATCGAAGAACTGCATAATTTCAAATAGCGGTACGCTGTTCAGAAAGCGCACAAACACGCGTGGTAGTATGAGTGCTGTCAGGTAGTTTACCAGGCTAGCGGTGATATTCATGTAACTGTGTAATTTAGCGGCATTTTTCAAATCAAATTTGTTTGTTAGATAATCTTCAAATACACTGCGGCCATATGACATTGTGAACAAGAGCGTTATAGTCATCGAATAGGCTGTCCATATGTATGAAGTGTGAAAACGACGTTCACGCGGCGAAATAGAGTGCGCTGACAAACCAAATATCATCATATTGACAATCACGGCGAAGAGAGATACTTTCGCGCGTCTGAAATCCTGCATCCTTAATCTTATCTATCAAATGGAAACTTCAAATGTGATTTGTAATGTAGTTTCATACAATTTTTTTTTATAGTTTTGTTGCAACTTAAGTTTTCCGTATATTTGTTAGTTGTATGGCTTACAATTGAATGCTCACAAAGTATTCAGATTGTGTGATGCGACCGCACACAAAGTTATAACCCCTACTTTTTGTATATATAACAGCATATGATTGCATATCTAAATGCTTGTTGATTACATTTTAATTGCTATTTTTTTTATCTGCTACTAGGTGAGCTCCGCAGTTGTTTCAAAACGGCTGTTATGTGCGTGCCTGTTTTCTTAATATTTTCGATTCCAGGTATCGATTTTGATTGCGAGTGGAATAAAATGAATTAGTTAAATGTTGAATATTGCTGCTGTAAGTGCCTAAAATATTATCACATCACTCCTTCGGTGGATATTGAAACGTGAACATTTTTTTTTTTTTTTGTTTTGACTTGTATGACTTGTATGCACGGCGTAAAAGAATTTGCCAGCAAAATGATAAAAAATGTTGTTTTTAATAGAATAGCGGCCGCCCCTCGGCAGGCAATGGCAAACCTCCGAGTGCATTTCTCCTATGAAAATACTTCTCATAAAAATATCTGCCGTTCGGAAGCGGATTAAAACTGTAAGTTTCACCATTTGTTGCACAACATCAAGACGTACACCACAAATAGGAGGGGGAGGAGCTCGGCCGAATACCTAGCAGCAGTGTACGCGCCAATTATTTATTTATTTATTTTATTTAGTTTGCCATAGAATCTATCTTTACCGTCCTCTGTATCTGGTTCAGTGGGCGCATAGTATTTAATTATCGACATGTTACGGTATTTGGTTCTAAATCGAGCCGTTATTATGCGTTCAGAAATAGGGCATGCGATTGGTTGATATACGATGCACTAGACAGGGCAGTATTCAGACAGTCAATAAACGACATTCACCGGGAGACCGTTACCACCTTCATGAACTCCCGTCCTGTGAATGCCGTAATCGGAGTCCAACCACCACCTATTGCAGATGAAGAGCTCCAGCTTCCCCGTGAGACCCGTGTAACATTGGCACAATTACGTTCTGGATATTGTAGCAGGTTAAACTCCTACTTATCCAGAATTGACCCCGACATACCAAACACATGTCCGGCATGTGAAGGGACCCCGCACGACACTAACCACCTCTTCACATGCCCCCTCAATCAGACTCATCTAACCTCTGGACCCAACCTGTCGAAACAGCATGTTTCCTGGGCCTACCCCTAGATGAGCTAGACGAAGACGACAGATGATATACCTACACTGACAGGGCTAACTATGCTGTTGAAACAACAAACAACAACAACAAGGGCATGCGATTTTTGTGTCTTAGTCCACTAAGGTGCCGACACCCTTTGAATGCATCTGCAAATGGCCACTGTAGATGAAAAAGTGGCCGGCAAGGGTGTTAAGCTCACCTTGCCCGATTCATTTGATTTCAGATAAACCGAGAATTTTAATTTTGTAAAGCTCTCACTTTCTTTCTCTGCGAACTTGGGGAAGTTTTAATACCTCAAAGAGATAGAGAGAGCCAATGTTCCACGTGCAATCCGAGTTATATGTTCGAAGCTGAAGGTCGTCATCGTATGGGGAGGTGTTGTTGTTGTAGCAGCTTATTAAACCCTGTCAGTGCAATATAGTTAGGCCCGAAAAACTTACTGTTTCGACAGGTTGGGCCCAGAGGGAGAGGGGTGTTAGATGAGTCGGTTTTAAGGGGCATGTGAAAAGGTGGTTAATGTCGTGCGGGGTACCTTTACATGCAGCACATATGTATGTTTGGTATGTCGGGGTCACAAAGTTACACGGGTCTCTCGGGGTAGCTGAATATCTTCATTTGCTATGGGTGGTGGTTGGACTCCGATCGGGAGTTTAGGAAGGTGGTAAGTGCCTCCCGATAAATGTCATTGCGCGTAAGTCTAAACACTGTCTGGTCCAGTAGTTGTCAGTTCGTTTTGTTCTGGATCACGTTGGAATGCCAATCATGGCAGCTGGTTCTACGTTACCGGAATGTCTCTAGTTTTTGTTGTGGTTGTTATTGTTGTTGTTGTTGTTGTAGTTGTTGTAACAGTAATCGTTTTTTGCTACCAGGGCTGCTGTTCTAGTAAACTAGCCTTGTCTAGAGCACCGTGCCTTATCTTATGGGGGCTGTTGTATCTGTTTGTTGGATGTGTTAATTTTTACGTGTCACTGGCCCGACGCAACCTACTTTTCGATACTGGGATATGTGATGGAATTTAAGGTGCCCATTTACCTTGCACCCACTATACTAGCAGGTACCATACCCTGCGGGCCTATGTTTGTCGCCTTCTCACTTTGGTTCAGTTCATGATAGTTATCAAGAAGTTATCCAGGGAATACCTATCCGAAGCTGGAGGTTGTAAGCTGCCTGAGCTTTTCAACCATTCAACCATTTGTAGTAGTTCTTTAAGTTTTCTTGAAAACGTCATCTAACAGTAGATATAAAAGTATACGATCAAAAAAATATTAAAAAAAAACATGCAGTTGGTGCTTGCAGCCCACTTTTCAAATTCGTATTGAGTGATAAATATTCGGTAAAGGTATGCGAATCATCAAAATTAGTTGTACCGAACTTTCTTCTTTACTTGCAACCTGTAATTATTTAATTAAACTCAATTACCTCACCATTGGATTTGTATGTATATGATCTTCCTCTTTCATATGCGCAAATATAAGTTAGGGCTGAACAAAAATGTATTCGAAAATGTTTCAAATCCCGAAAATACCTGAAATATTTGCAGAATTCCACTAAAAAGCAGGCTGCATAAAAAATTACCTAAAATTGCAAGTGAACTACTGCAAAAGCAACAACAACAAAATCTGAAAATCAATCAGTAATACCAACAACAACAAAATTTCAAAATCGCATATGCGAAGCGTTTAAATTAGTCTCAGGAAAAGTCTCGGAGACTCGGTTGATTTTCCTCTCGCCGTTTAATAATTTATTTCTTATAATATATTTCATGAATTTAAATGTGTAGTTGGTTGGTTAGAGTGGTGATTCATCCAGAATTCAACTAGCGCTTCCGCACCATTTTGTTGCCATATCCTCGTTACCAACTTGTTTACAGCAAGACTATATCCAGTAGTCTGTGCGATTTAGGAACCTTATAGACAGTTGCTCGAGGCTCTCGAACAGCGACTTGCCCAGGTTTAACATTCTGTCCTTCCATAGGGCAGTACATTCACAGAGGTAATGGAAGATTGTTTCCTATTTCTCCAGTTGTTTACAACTATGACAGTATGTGTTGTGAGCGATGCCCATTTTGCCTGCCTGTTCTCCGATAGACCAAAAGCCAGTTATGACTGCCGTTAGTCTACAGGCGTCCCATCGTTTCATGTGTATCAATATCGACGATTGCTAGAGGTTGTAGGTGGGCCATAACGTTGTGCTAATTTTGCATTTCGCCTGATCTTTCCATCTACAATCCGCGATTCGAAGGCATTTTAGGGAACGTTAAATGTGTAAGCACGAAATAAATTCTTAAGTGAACTCTAAAAATAATTTTTTTATTATTGTTTTAATTTTTGCTTAGAGTTTTTTAATATTTCATTTTCTTTTTACGTATTTTTTGGATACGTATCTATCGTGTAAAAAGAGAATTAGGTGTATTTTGTTTGACATTTTAATTGTAGTGTACTCTAGAGCTTATGGTTTGTTGTATTTTTTCACGGTTGAGAGAATGCAGAAAGTGATTCATATCGCTAATCGCAATTCCAGATTTTTGTTTGTTTTCTCTCTCTCTTATTTCCTTTGTTTACATTAATCTAACCAAACTTTTAATTTTTGTGGAAACATCTACGCTATTCAACACTCTCTCAATTCTCTCACACACCTCATCTACTATAAAAGGTAGTTTGGCTTTATTGTCACAATAAAGTAACGCTCTTTTTTCACTTCACTTGTATTCTATCATTCTTGTATTTCATCATAATACATAATCGCTTTCATACGTTTTTTTACTCTTACCTGAGTGCTTTTTGTTATACGAATTAGTCCTGTTGCTAAAGTTACGCTCTCACACATAAACAATGACAATAGCCAACGAACACGAACATTCGACACCACATCAACACAAATAATACAACAACAAAGCACGTAGTAATACCAATACAAGAACAATCGCGAACGCCATTGTTTACAAACAACGGTGAAATTATGAATGAATGTATAAAAAATGCTTAGTCAGACTTGTTTGTTTGCAGTTGTTGCTCTTCAGTGCGACGTAAGCCAGTCAGTTGTTAATTTGCAGCAAACCAAATAGGAGTTAATCAAATGAAGCTCTTACATTTTTGTCATCGATATGAGGAATATGTAAATAAACGACTTTTTATGAATAAATAATTTAAAAATATATAATTAAATAACTTAAAAATAAATAAATATATACAAATTAATAAATATATAAAAATAAATAAATATATAAAAATAAATAAATATATAAAAGTGAATAAATATTAAAAAAAAAAAATAAATACATAAAAAAAATATGTAAAAATAAATAAATATATAAAAGTGAATAAATATTTAAAAAATAAATAAATATATAAAAAAAATATGTAAAAATAAATAAATATATAAAAATAAATAAAAATAATTATTCTTTTTTACAGCAATCGGCCATACAGGAATTAATGTTAAAGGAGCAATTGGATGTTAAACCGGTAGGTGTGAAAACTTTCAATTAAAAATTTTCATTTACTTCTTTAATTACAATTAATTTGTTTTTTTTTTACTTCCCTAGAATTTGGATATTTTGCCTACATTCGAGGAACACGACATTGGTGGCTACAAGTTTAACATACAAGTCGGCAGTAACCGTAAAACCAGAATGAGTTGGCTGTATTCGTCCACTCGCAAAAAACTTTATATACGTATGAATGAAATATTTACCATAGACGCGGTGTATAAGCCGAAGCTGCCATTGCAGCAACTACGCGTACGCGTACTCATGAGCTTCAAGAATGAGGTGAGTGAGCCGGTGCTGCGTTGTCAAAACCACATAAGCAAGGATACCGGTAAGTTTTATTTAGCTCTCTATCCTGTTTCGTACTATTTTGCTATTGTTTGCTGCTGATGTGTTGGTGGCAGCAGGCGCAAGTATACAAATACTTTGATTTTGATTTTCACACATCTTTTAGAACCACATCAGAAGCGGCGTCATAGTTTGTTGCGCTGCGAGAATCCTTCAGCTGAGTATTGTGGCACACCTGAGGGTAAAAATATTAATGATCGCTATTCGATTTTAATTCCATTGGGTGTGAGCGTCATGCCGAAGAATGACAGTTCCATTGCACAAACGATGGCGATCAAGTTCACTTGCCAGAATTCGTGCATTGGACGCAAGGAGACGAGTTTAATATTTCTGCTCGAGGGCATGAGGTGAGTGTGGCTGGCGCGGTGTGCGTTGCTTGTTGGTGACGCATCTTTCACAATGATCAACCACTTTTGCACTTATCAAGTGATTAATTTTTATACTGTGCATGCAAAATACTGCAAAGTGCTTATGAAACATTGCTTGTTTTTTTTTTCTTTTTGTTTATTTACGTTTAGTGGTGAAATACTTTCACAGCGTGTGATGGACGTGAAAGTCTGCAGCTGCCCCAAGCGGGACTACGAAGCGGATGAACGCAATAGCGCAGCTTCATCGAAACGGAAAATGAATGAAGGCAAGTAAACTTAACTAAAATGTTTTTTTTTTTTCTCTGTTCTTAAACAATTTCTTCATTTTTTTTGCGCCACAGATATACCAAGTCGTACCACAAAAGCGCTGAAAAAGAAAAATGTCTATGGCAATCATTCTTTCGTTAAATCCGAAGATACTAGTAGTGATTTGGAAAACAGCGATAGTGGCATTAGCTCCGCGCAAGATGTAGCTTTGCAGGTCACGCCAAATGGCAATTATCGGTTTGTGGTTGAGTTGTCGGACAAGGGGTTGATGCAAAAAGCAATTGAATTGGTCAACCAAGCGTTGGCATTGAAAATCTACGATGAGCCACAACAAGCTAAACACTACAACAAAATGTGTCGCAAACTGAAGCGGTATCGAGGTCTGGTTTTTTAGTTTAAATTCGATTAAAAATAGATATTTATTTAAACAAATTATCTCTTCTCCATTGTAGATAATCTGCAGAAGACGTAACTGAAGGAGTTAACGTCTCTCAACGTCGTTCGGTTGCCTTGATTAGTTATAAGATGAATAAGCTAAAACTGCGTTAAATTTTTAATTTTGTACTTATTAAGTTTCGTTGAGGTTATGTTTAAGTTATGTCTTGATGTGTTAGATCGTGCCAAAAATGTATGCATTTGTTTCCCAGTGAAATATTTGACACTACAAAAAATCAATTGGGTGTGCGTTCGCGCTACGCACAAACTTACTGTAGTATTGCAATGCTGTTGCTTGTAACTCCGTCGCTGATACTAGGATGTTACTATGCAACCACATTGCATAAATTATTTTATATAAAAGTACAGACATTTGACAGAATGTGAAAAGAAATATAGGACGTGTTCGTCGCGCTCAATAATTACAGCAATACTGTGTGTGATCCTGTTACTTTTTTGCTGGGCTGTTGCTGATACTCGGCTGATAAGCAGCCGCCGAGCGCATTGCGTGAAAATATGGATCAATAACTTCCATACGGCGGCCGCCGTAGCCGATTTGAATTGGTGAATGACTATCATTTGGAAGTGCGGAGGTTCGAATCTCCGTGCATGAAACACCAAATGTTAGAAAAAGTTTTTTTTTTCTAATAGCGGTCACCCATCATCATATTAGCATCACAATCTTGCCTCCTCTGCAATACGTCTCCATTCTTGTCGACAGCCCGCTTTCGCTCTATGTTTTGGGATGCTCATCTTTCGCATATCATCTGCAAAGTCTTGCAACACCATCGTCACCTTGGTCAGCCTCTCCTCGCCACTTCAGGATTTGCTTGAAAAACTTTTTTGGTCCCTCTCTCGCTGCTTATTCTTAGGACGTGTCCATACCACCGTAATCTTTGCGACTTTGTAAACCGCCTTACATTTCGTCTCGCGTTTCAAACACTGAGCTCATGGTTAATACCGCATATACGGTATATACCGTCTTCTAATCTTACAGGGGCGAATATTTTTCTGAAAAATTTTCTTTCAAATCGCAAGTCATTTACTTTAAGGACTCATGTTTCATAGCCGTAGGTGAGAACCAGAGCTTTTGTTCCTTTGATATCAATGAAGACTTCGAAAGTTTGATATGCCCTAAGTATGCTCTGTTAGCTGCCTGAATACAGTATTTTTCTTTGACAAGGACGGATCCTTATTTATGCTGGGTACTATGCCTAAGTATTTAAACTCTTGCATGAGTTCAAAAACACAAAAACAAAAACCTACCGATTTGGTGCGACTATCATGAAAGGATCGATTCACGTATTTCGTCTTTTCTTCATTTATCTTTAGGCCCGCTGATTGTTGTAGCAGCAAAACATTCCCCATACATGTACGGGAGTGCTGCTGAAGTGACAGTCCTTGGCCGGATATATAGTAAATCCGTGTCGTTCCGGTAACGTAGAGCCGACTGTCGCGGGGAAGGCTGGCTGCTGTTGTTGTAGCAGCATACTTTTTCCTGTGAGTGTTATGTAGATCACCGGTCATCTCCGTCTAGCGCATCTAACGGTAGGCCCAGGAAACTTACTGTTTTGACAGGTTGGGTCCAGAGGGAGAGGGGTGTTAGATGAGTAAATTTGATGGGGCATGTGAAAAGGTGATTAGTCTCGTGCGGGGTTCTTCACATGCTGGACATATGTTTAGTATGTCGGTGTGAATTCTGGATAAGTAAGAGCTTAACCTGCTACTAAAGTATGGAGCTCTTCGTCTGCTATGGATGGTGGTTGAACTCCGATAACGGCATTTGAGGGTTGGGAGCTTAAGAAGGTGATAAGTGTCTCCCGATTAATGTCTTTTATAGTCTGTCTAATCAGTAAGACCTTAAACCGATCTAGTAATTGTCGATTTGTTCTGTCCAGGATCTCGTCGGTGTAACTGAAGAGGTGCCTGGGAAGCGGCTCAGGCTCAAGCATAGGTGGGACCTGCGGTAGCACGGAGGGGGAACGCTGGTTGTCGCAGTAATACAAGCCCTGTCAGTGTTATGTAGATCCCCGGTCGTCTTCGTCTAGCTCATCTAAAGGTAAACCCAGGAAACATGCTGTTTCGACAGATTGGGTCCAGAGGGAGAGGAGGGGTGTTAGATGAGTGGGAAGGGAACGCTGGGCTTATGGCTTGTATTAGCCGCATGAGTACGCAGCGTATGCGCATATTTGTAACGATTTATTGCCTGTCGGCAGGTATTAAATAAAAAACTTAGAATGAGCTTTTATCTCCAAAATGGTAACGTTGACGCAATTATTACAGTTCGAACGCACCCTTATGTCGAAATATTGACGTATTTCGTAACTAGAGATAATAGAGAAAGGCTGTGAAAATTAGCTTACAGTTGGCAACCATGTTTCGAAACGTTCACCTTTGACGCTGGTCCCTGTAGGTGCAAGATTTGGATAATTAATTTTCTTATTATCAAATACTTTGCACCAAAGAATTGAATTTTTCAATTCAAAATCATGTTCAAAGTCCAGTTAATAGCTGACCAACCATCAACTTGGCTCCAGTCCAGCGTAATTTTTCGATAGAAACCATAAGTAAACCAGCTTGAACATTGAAAAAGCATTTTTACAACTTTGACTTGGGCGAAAGCCTTCCATTTTCACGCACTGACATTTTTTGAGCTGCGTTTGTTTTGTTAGTGACGAGCAACAGTTTGCAGTTGGTCAACAATTTGTTGGTAGCGCGCGCGCCATGTTGCCGGAATTTTCACTTAAAATGTGATGAAAGTTCGTAAAAAGTAAGACTGCCGCCGTTCTTGAAGCTCGCACAGCTTTTCCAGTCTTTCAGAAATATTTTCAGTTCATAAAAGGGGCGAAAATTATTATGTTTAAGCAAAAATGATAGACTACAAAGACGTCAGTGCAGAAAATAAGTAAACAAAAAGAAGAGAGAGAATAAGCGAGAGGGAAAATCCATTTAAGGAAAGTGCAAATCCAAGAATATAGGAAAAATCGTGCAGACGAACATCTGCACGTGCCTATATTTGCACACAAAGGTTGTTGTTGTTGTTATTGTTGTAGCATAAACATTCCCCATACCTTAAGGGTAATGCTGCTGAAGTGACAGTGCTTGACCGGATATAAATCCGGGTCGTTCCGGCAACGTAGCACCGACTTTGGTGGGAACGATTGCACGCAAAGGTTTGTTCATTTCCTTTATTGACGTCACCCAATTGCCAAATTAGCCAAAAATAAAGTGGTGGTTTTCAGAAGACCCTTTTGTGGCGCTTTGCTTCAACTTGGGGCCTTAAGATACACATACCGAATGATCAGACAGTACCGGGCATATTTTAATGAAACAAAACCGAGTTAAATTTCAGGCAAATTTATTTTATCTCCTTCAAAATATGACGCGTCTGAAGCAAAGCTCATGTGCCAACGTTTAACCCAGTCCCCCATTCATCTCTGGTAGGCCGACGAAGGGATGGCCTTCAGCTCTTTTGTCGCATTCTCTTTGATCTTCTCTACCGACTGAAATCTGCTTCCACGAAGTAGTAGCTTCAACTTTTGGGGGGCAAAAAGAAGTCGCACGTGGCCATATCAGGTGAATACGGTACTTGCACGATTGTATTTACTTCGTGTTTGGTCAATAATCCAGCACAATTTGAGCTCGGTGCGATGGCGCGTTATCATCATGCAAAATCTCAGAATTGTTGGTCCACATTTCCGGCCGTTTGCGACGTACATCATCTCTAAAACACTTCGAAACGGATAAAAAATATTCTTTATTAACTGTCTGGCCCGATGGAAGGTACGCATGGTGTACTACGCCTTGGCAATCGAAAAAAAAGTCAATCTGGTACTTTTTGATCATAGGGTATACCGCTCCGTTGGGCAACCGGGTCGCACTTTTCGGTTAGACTGGTTTTTTCAACTTTGGACGTGCATTTAACATATTTCTATTACAGCTAACGACTTTAGCTGCCAGGTAGCTTCCTAAAATGTAATTTCCTATCGATTTACGGATATAACCTTTTCAAAAGGATCCTCGAAAAGGACAAAAAAGGACAGACTCGGCCTTCAGAAGGCGAGACCTGCTGCATTCTCTACTTTATGTTGTTTAAGTTAAGCTTAGTGATTATTTTGTGGCAAATAATGAAAACTAGTGGACAATATAATATTTAACTTAATGTGCGCCGAATTACGGTACTCTTGATGAAAATGAAACTTGATTTGTATTGTCATATTGAGGTTAGGGCGCACTCGTTGTCGTTTAAGATATTTTAAAACGTAAAGTTTTTGTTCTCTCGCACGAATCGTTATTAAAATAACTTAAAAATGCTTAAAAATCTAAATTTTAACAAATGAATTAATTTACTTCCAATTACAAGCTTTACAAAAAAACAAAAACCTTCCAGGTGGTTAAAAAAAATATTTAACCGTTGCCTATGGGCGTCATTCGTGTACCATATAAGTTAAGTCACAAGTTATTGCGCTTTTTATGTTGTATTGTATTCCTTATGCATTTATAAAATGAGGATCAATAAGCGAATTCGGATGTTTGTGCAAACCTGACAATTTGAGATGACACAGCACAAACGATTCATTTGCTTTTAATTGGCCTTGGACGTAGAAGTCAAAATATAATATTTTAATGTACTTTAATAATAAAAACAAAACATTAAACAAGTGTAAAAATAATTATTTAAATATTATAAAATTACGCTCACGCAGGAGAGCAGGTACGTAAACACATATCAGAAAAAGATGAGCAGACAATCAGGTCCTCATCTTTTAAAACTGAATTAAACAGGTTGACCAAAGTCGTGAAATGCAAGATAAAAGAGCACCAAAATGAAGGTAGGCAGGCAGGTGAAATGGTGAAATGTCAGTCTGGCACTCCTCAAGTAGTACTAAAGCGCCGTTTTGATACCATTTTGAGACCTCCAACAGGCAGATATCTACAGCCAGCCAGAGCTGTTGATGTAATGAAGAAGATTGATGGGATTTAGGTTGGCGCACTGCATCAGGCTGTCGAAGAAAGGAGCACGCAGTGATCTTAATCGTCTAGCTGCCAAACCCGGACATTTACAGAGAAAGTGCTCAACAGTCTCCTTCTCTGAAAGGTCTTCACAGCTTCTGCAATGGGGATTAAATGGTAACTCTAGCTTTTTCGCGTGTGCGCCGATCGTCCAGTGATGAAGTAAACACAGCTACGAGTTTGGAAATTTAATGGCGAGGAGTCCAAAGAACTTTCTGAGTCATTCATATATTGTACTGGGGCCAAAGGGTTTTCGAAATAGCACATGAAGAAATGGAGCTTCATCTTTTCTGCGCTTTCCTGATAAATAAGTTGTACAGTTCCCCTTTAACAACTGTAAGGGGAAGCCGATACCTGGTTCCTTCTACGTTCCTATGTCCTGGAACCCAGATCAGAGAAATGTTACCTACACACCCAAAAAATTTGATCTCCTCCTTACAGGAGTTTACTAGTTTCGTTCTGCACCATGGCGTCGTCACAGCTATGATCGCGGCTTGACTATCGGAGAAAATGTTAATATCTTCCCCGCTCCCACATTCCCTAAGCATTTTGCATGCCTGCAGGATCGCAAAGATTTCTGTTTGAAAAACACTAGCAGTATTCGCCAGTTTAAAGGAGATAGATAAATTGGCTGATTTAGAGAAAACCCCTGGTCTGACTCCCGATTCCATCTTCGAACCGTCAGTAAAGACAGGTGCAGATGTTTCCACGACACTCGGTTCTACGTTACCGAAACGACCCGGATCTATATCCGGCCAAGGACTATCACTCCAGCAGCATTCCCCGTATGTAAGTATGGGGAATGTTTATGCTGCTACAACAACAACAACAGAGGTGCAGATCTTTCTCTCGATCCAATCCTGCCTATGTGGAAAGATCGCCCTAGCATGACCCTCAAACTCTAGTTTGCGGATAGAGAGATCTGTTCGAAGTTCGGAGAAATACGGCGTTAACTGCCCGAAAATGCTACCATGTCCCTTGAGAGATTGCCGCCAGAAGCCAACCTCCTTTAACCTGATTGCACATTAATTTGGCACACTTAGGCTTACGGTGTTGCAGCTGGTTAAATAAATTCCTGCCATTCCAGAATTGATCTCGACATACTCAATTCATGTCCGGTATGCGAAGGTATCCTGTACGATACTAACCACTTATTCACATGCCCGTTTGAAGCCACTCACCGAAAGTCCTTCTGCCTTTGGACAGAAGAGTGCATCCTTGGCAACCTCGTCATAGGCAGCAGAAATGTGTCTGCATACTGTGGGCCTGAAACTTGAAATTATAGAAAAAGTTTTTTCTAGTAGCGGTCGCCCCTCATGAAATATACCATCTCAAAAATCCATCGTAGCAAACCATTTGCCGCTCGGAGAGCATACAATTGTAGGCCGTTCCATTTGTAGAACAGCATCGAGATGCACACCAGAAATTGGATTAGGAGCTCGGCCATACACCCAACAAAGGGTTTAAGTGCCAGTTGCATAAACAAATATTTATAAACATATTTGGAAAGCAGAGCGACAGGTTAGCTCATTATACTTATGAGCCAAACCACGCACTGGAAGAGCCTAACTTTACAGAAAGCTGGAAAATTGCAAAATTCAAAGTAATGCCCATTTGACCATTCGTCCAATTTTAGACTACATACATCTGGTCGTATGGCGTTAATGGTGGCTTAAATATTGAAATAAATCGATTGTTAGGCTCGCTGTATGACAAGTTGCGCCGCCTCGTTGGAACCAATTGTCGTCGATGTTTAGCAGATTAATTTCTGAAAACAAAAATTAGGCCAGCATGCCTCAACAGCGCTCGCCATTCATCGTAACGGTAACTCTTTCCTCATTTCAAAAGAAATAAGCCCCGATGATGACGCAGCACTTGGCCCATCCAACGAAGATGTGGTGGGATCGTTTTCGTTTGTGGGGTGCCGTTTCGTACCCATACAGGTGACATGGCCAAGTCAGGGTAGCCGCTTTATTTTTACACGCTTAACTACGTCCATGTTCCTATATAGTTCATACAGCGCTCGCTGTTGCACTGTACACGATACTCCTCACCAATGGGGAGAAGATCTTTATATATTACGGAGATTGTTTTCTCGAAGCCTACCAAAACTTTCGCATCTGCTTCGACATCGTCCATGCTTTTGCGCCACATACCAGGACGGGAATGATGAGCGTTTTGTAGAGTGTCAGTTTGGCCCTTCGAGAGAGAAATCAATACTTGTCACTGATACCAAAGTAACACTTGTTGGCAAGAGTTATTCTTCGGTAGATTTTTAGGCTGACGTAATTTTTGTAGTTGATGCTGGTCCTAAGTTAGATAAGGACCTTCAGAGCTCCAAATTGATGGTCGTCAAAACTGACATATTGTCCAAGACGCGTGAGCTCCTTGTGTGTGAACAACTGGTATTTTGTTTTGCCCTCATTCCCCACAAGATCCAAATCGGTCGCCTCTCTCTATTAGCTGGAGTATGCCGAGAATATAGCGCGATTGGTTTCACCGATAATGTCGATGTCATCGGCATAAGCTAGCAGCATAGTACTCTTGTAGAAAAGAGTACCAGTGCGGTTTAGCTCGGCAGCGCGAAAGATTTTTCCCAGTAAGAAGTTGAAAAAGTCACAGGATAGAGAATCACCTTATCTGAAGCCCCGTTTGGTGTGGAACGGCTTAGAGAGCTTACTTCCAGTTCTGACGGAGCTTGCGGTAGCATTTAACGTCATCTTACATAGCCGTTTTAGTTTTGCGGGGATACCGAACTCAGACATAAGGCCGCACTGATAAGGCCCAATCAGTTTGTTGACGATGGGCTTCGTTATCTCACGCAATACGCTCGACAGAACCCTATATGCGATGCTAACCAGGCTTATCCCGCGGTTGTTTGCGCATTTTGGAGGATCTTCTTCTTCTTCTTGACTGGCCTCGCCCGCGATACTCGCCATCACCAACGTCCAAAAATCTTCCGCAGAATCTTTCTCTCAAACATTCCAAGGGACGCCTCATCGGATGTTGTCATCGCCCAAGCGTCTGGCGCCATACGTTAGGACAGGAATGGCGGAAGCCTTGTACAGTGTTAATTTTATTCGTCGAGAAGGGAATTTACTACTCAATGGCCTACTTAGTCCAAAGTAGAGTTTGGCTGAGAATGGTTCCATATGCAGAAGCCTACGCAAGTGATTGCCATTCACTTGGGAGTGGCCAGGACGATTCTATTGCATGCGGTCCAAGCTGCTCATAACGTTCGGGCTTAGCCCAAGTATCCTCTGGTTAGCTTCCGAACACCCGTTCGAGAGCGAGCTATTGTGAGAAGACGAAGGAAACCAGGGTAGGTGGTTGTACGCTGGGCTTGGAAAATGTGCTTGGGCCACAATGAAAATATGAACAAAGCCCCGGATGAGAACTGTCTAAACTGATGACGCCCAGATTGCAGCAGAATCGCCCTTCTTGTATATTGGACAAAGCACACCCAGGTTCCAGTCGCTTGGCATGTTTTCATCCAACCATTATTCTGCAAAGGAGCTGATGCTCGCTATTTGCCAGCTCTTCTTCTTACTGAACAGAAATGTCAACACAGTTTGCCATTCTTGCCTGTCAAATCATAGTTATCGATATCGATAGTAGCCGTGGAGTTAAAAAAACAAAAAAACACAATAAAAATATTTCACTACATCAGTCCCGTTACTTAATATCTCCACCTCGTATGCGTCTTTGCATCTCGGCAAGCAAAAGATTCCTCATTGCACATTTCCATATGTACAGAGGAAGCCATTGAACTTTTAGGGCATTCGCAAGCCCTGTCTGCTGGATCGCATCTATGAGTTGTGATTTTAGATTTTATTATAGTCACGGTAATGCTCATGGCTTATGTTGTACATATGCACGTTTATGCGTATTTATGTATTTGCAAATAAGTGCGGCTGTATGTAGTGGCAAGTACGAAACCACAAGAATGTCCTCAGCCGCATTCGCATTCGTTCGTTGCAAATGTGTTTTCCATGTTAATTTCACGCTGCGCATGCGTAGTGTTGCACGCGTTGCACCATGTGCAGGCAAGACTACATAAAAAATGCGTAAGCACATGTGCGCGCATAGAACACAAATAACGATAATTTGCAATTTTAGTACAACAGATGCTGAGCTGTAATTTTTAGCGCATAATCTGTATGGCCACATGTGGCGTTGGCACATGCACCAGCAACAACGACACATTGGTTGGGCATTGACCTATCCTAATGTTGATTTTATTGCGACATATGAATGTGGGTATGTGTGTATGTATGGGTGTATGGGTGTATAGATGTATACTTAAGTTCTCATAGATGCGGATTTGCATAAAATATGGGCGAATTTTTTTCATAATTTTTTTTTTGAAAGTTTTTTATTAAGTACATACTTCTTTAAAATTTTATTTTTGTAATTTTTTCAGAAACTTTTTTTATGAAATTTTTTTTTCAATTTTTTTTAATATAATAAAATACTTAATTAGAATAAATTTATGTATGAATGTATGTACATATGTATGTGTGTATGGGTGTGTACGCATGTATGTTCGGATGTATGTAGATGCGGATTTGCACAAAATATAGGCGAATTTATTTGAACTTTTTTTCATACATTTTTTCTAAATTTATTTTATTAAATACATACGTTTTTAAAAAAAATTTTGTTTTATTTTTTCAAAAAAGTTTTTTTATGAAATTTTATTGTTTTTCAATTTTTTTTAAATATTGTACAATAAAATACTTAATTAGAATAAACCTATGTATGCAAGTACATACATATGTATGTGTGTATGGGTGTGTACATATGATCTCATAGATGCGGATTTGCACAAAATATGGGGAAATTTTTTTGAACTTTTTTTTATACATTTTTTTTTTTTTTATTATTAAATACATACTTTGTTTTAATTTTATTTTTTTAATTTTTTTCAAAAAACTTTGCTCATTAAATTTTTTTTTTAATTTTTTTTAAATTTTTTTTATTAAATATTATACAATTTTTTTTAAATAAAATACCTAATTAGAATAAACCTATGTATGCATGTGTGTATGGGTGTATGGATGTATACTAAAGTTCTCATAGATGCGGATTTGCACAAAATATGGGCGAATTTTTTTGAAATTTTTTCATATTTTTTTTTTTAATTTTTTTTATTAAATATACATAAACTGTTTTCAAATTTTATTTTTTTAATTTTTCCAAAAAAAATTTTTTATAAAATTGAATTTTTTTTCCAATTTTTTTGAAATTTTTTTCATAAATTTTTGTTTTTTTGTTTTTTTTTATTAAATACATACTTTTTTTAAATTTTATTTTTTTAATTTTTTCAAAAAATTTTGCTTATATTATATACATATACAATTTTTTTTAAATAAAATAACTAATTAGAATAAACCTATGTTATTCCTAATTTACAGCCATAAAATTTCTCAAACTGGGTGCTGACCCCCTCTGAGCCAGCGAGTCCGCGTATGTGCGGCTGCAGTAAAATATTGTGACTACAGCTTGCAAAAGTACTGTAACTTTCAAGCAGCCGTATTACTTTTCAGCCGCAAACATTTGCTGTGATCGTTGTCGATATTCGTTTTGGCTCAAATATGGCGCTCAGTATGGCCGCAAGCCAAGTCTGAGTATGCGCGTAGGCCGCACGCCTTTGTGTGTGTGTGTGTGGTGGCACTTTCGACTGACAGCCCGATTGGCATACATAAGGCCAGTTGAAAACTTGAAAACTCAGCCACAGGCGGAAGACCTGTTGTTGCTTGTTTGCTGTTGCTGTTGCTGTTGCCATTTACGTTTCAAAACCTTTTACGGACTTTGAGGCTGTTTGGGTATGAGTTGTGCGTGTTGGCGCGTGATGTGCATAAAATAAATTTCAGTTGATAATAAAGAAAGCAAAAACAACAAAAAAATATTGAATAAAGTATTGAACTCATTGGTATACATCGAGTTATTTGCGGTTCCGTGCGCTCAAGCTGTAAAATCTCACTCATTTCAGATACTTCTTTACTCTTTGATGTGCCACTTACACTATGATAAAATTGGAAGGTATCTTTGGTGGTATCTATGACGTTCGCGTCAAAATAACTCCATGCAAATTTTTTTGAAATTCAAATTTCAAATTCCGAAAAGTGTTGGGAAAACTTTATTTACTCAACGACCTTCAGTTTACGCAGCGATTCTCGAATCAGCGATACGCGAATCTCTTCTATCGGCTCGATGCAATGTACCCGCAGTGTTATGTTTTCCCTATTAAATCAACGGCATACAACCGTTAACACAAGTGAGGGAGTTTGCCACAACAAAACCATGCAAAAACCTAATCGTTAATGACCAGTCTAGACTTTCCAAAGCAACACCCAAAATAATAACTTCTAAATGAAAACACAAAATTCAATCAACACTCAATCGCGTAATAAAAAAGAGCTGAAGAATTAAATATTCCTGTCAATAATAAACCCAAGACCATCACCCGGTTTCCTGAATGGCAACTACCTTTTAAGTCCGTAGGTACATCAGTCCACCAGTTGCCTACGCGGACGTTGTGTGCGTATTAATCTCAGGGAGATCACTTGAAGCTATAAGCGCAATAAAATGCATTTATGTAGCTCTAAATAAGATTGAACATTGGTGCGAATTGCATGGACTTTCGGTGAATCCTATAAAAAGTACCTCGTAGTAGTATATGGAAGGAGTGTTACTACCCACATTGAAAGGGGTAATACTGCAACTGTCTTCTCAGGTTAAATATGATACTTAGGAGTAATCCTAGATAGTAGGCTTACCTGGAAGAAGCACGTCGAGCAGAAGGTCTCTCGAACCCTAACAGTATTCTGGCAGTGTAAGAGAACCTTTGGCAAGGCATGAGGTCTGAGACCGGCGATAGTACACTGGCTGTACATCAGCCGGATTATACCCAGTATTACATACGCCTCTCTAGTATGGTGGAAGGCTACAATGGTTAGTTCCAGAGTAAAGCCCTTAAACAGACTGCAGAGAAGTGTGTGCTTATGTATCACAGGGTACAACATCTGGTGATGCCCTTAATGCCATTCTGAACTTGCAACCTCTAGATCTTCAAATTCGAAAGGAAGCAATGAAGACGGCGTACAGGCTCAAGTTAAACGGGTCTGCGGAAATTAAAGCACTGGTCACTGTCAGATATACCATCGGTTGTCGGAGCGGTGCACATTGTTTTCGATGCCAATGTGCAATCGGGTGCCTTTGCTGTTGTTGTAGCAGCATAAACATTCCTCGTACATATACGAGGAATGCTGCTGAAGTGACAGTCCTTGGCCGGATATAAATCCGGGTCGTTCCGATTATGTAGAACCGACCTTTCGTTAGCTTCGGTAAGAAGTATGATGTTTTGATCCCAGATAGAGATCAATGGTTAAGTCCAGAGAACCTATTAACGGGATATCAGCACACTTTCTACACCGACGGATCCAAAATCAGTGATGGTAACGGATCTGGATGGTACTTAGACGAAGACACTAAGTACTCCTATGCCACAGGACAGATGGGCACGGTATTCTTTAGCGAAGTCAGTGTCATCTTGAACGTGGCATACTGGCTAATTGAGAAAAAGTAACGGGGTAGCAGTATTGGAATTTGTAGTGATAGTTAAGCTGCACCGAAAGCCCTTACTAACCCACGCTGTTATTCGACGTTCGTCGGTGAATGTAAGACAAAATTCAACAGTGTTGCAAAACACAACAAAGTTAGTCTTATTTGCGTGCCTGTACATTGTGGTGTTACAGGGAACGAGTTAACTGATAAACTGGCTAATAAATGCTCTGCAAGTATGCCACTAGGCCCTGAACCCTTTCTGGGTGTCAATTCCGCATCGATTCAACTATGGATTGACGACTTCATGAGGTCTACCCATAGAGGATGTTGGTCGGGGTTGAACTCGTGCAGAGTAGCCAAGTGTTTTGTGAAAGAACCAAACAGGAAAACAGCGACCTTTCTCCTAAAACTCAACAGAAAGGATTTAAGAGTACTGGTGGGTGTAATCACAGGGCACAACGCCTGTGGTCAATATATGGCTGTCATAGGGGTCGTCGACAGCCCGATATGCTTATCCTGTCTTGAGGATGACGACACTGCAGAGCATTTTCTCTGTAGCTGTCCGGTGTTTTCCAAAAACAGACTTAAGATACCGGGTTGCGATATACTGAGTATGGATAAAGTTCATACCCTTCCTCTTCCGGATCTCTTAAGATTCATCAATGAAGTTTATCTTTTTTTTTTAATTTCTTTTTAATTAAAAAAAACAAAAAAAAAAATTTACCAAAAAATTAAAAAAAAAATCTTTTTGATTAATTAAAATGTAACAAAACCTTAACATTTTTTTTGTAATTAAAATTTTTTTAATTAAAAAAAAACTTTTTAACAAAAACTAAAAAATTTTTTTGGAAATAATTAAATTTTTTTTAAATTTTGAAACAGTTTTTTTCTTAGTTTTAGTGTTAATAATTGAAGCTTTGTTCAGTAATTCCTGCAAGCTTCATAATGGGATCCTCACACGCACAGCGAGTCGGTGCATAATTCTAAGCAAAGTACTAGAATGCGTACTCGATATTACGATCGTTTGCATCGAAGACTCTACCTGGACATTAGTAAGCGGATACACGGTGTTGTTCACCTAATGACTGTATGTAAGTACGTAAGTATGTAATAGCATAAAATAATCGAGATAGAAAAAGACGAGAGCAGTGGATTTGCTATGTCTGTCGCACCATAATTCGAGCAAAAATTAGGGGGTCCCGGTGGCCTAGAATTTTTAAACAATCCTTTTTTTTTTGATATTTCGAAAGAATAGGCTTTTAAGAATATACTGTAAAATTTTTGTAAGCATATTGCCAGTATTACTTTAAACTCAATTATCTTAAAACTATTCAACCGAATCGTCTGAAATTTTAGAATGTTGTTCACAACATCAATGGCTATCGCCCGTTCTAGAATCATATTATTTTTTAAAATATTTCGTATTTTTTTGTTATAAAACTGAGAAAACCGATTTTTAGAGTGTCAAAATCAAAAACGCGTCATTTTCTCAAACTTTGTTTGTTTTGTTTTTATTCTAGTACGGGACATATGTAGCTACAGTTATAATGATTAAGAATTATTTTTTTTGGTTTTTGTGTTTCAGATAAATAGAAGAGCCAAAATGGACAACACCGTCCAGGTACAATTTTTCGGGAGGGTCAACTTCAGCGCCATTTTGAAAATTATTCAAATTAAAAAAAAAAATTTTTTTTGTCAAATAAAAAAAAAAACGAACGACGATAAACGAAAAATTTTTTTTGTCAATTTTGTTTTTAATTTTTGTATGTAAAAGAAGTTAAATAAAAAGCCTAAAAAATGTAAATATCATTTTTAACTTTTTTTTAAATCCTGAAAGTATCCTAAATTTTCGAGCTGTAGACCACCGGAACCCTTTAATATGTTTCAATAGAACACACAACTTGGTTCGGAATTGAAAGTGGGCGAAATCGGTCACTGACCACACCCACCTGCCATATCACGGTAATTTTTAAAAAGAGATGAAAGTCAAACTGTGAAAAAGTGTTGGTGCGGCCACTACCCACTCTTGAGTAAATGCGTGTAAATTGATAGCGATATAAATATTAAACTCCCCCAAATTTAGTACCTGCATTAGTCCCTACCTCATTTAGATCTGACACAAATATAATAGAGATCCATAGAGAATCCGTAGAATAGAGAACCACGCCAAATTTTTATATTATAAGATTTCTTAATTTAGGTTAGGTTGAAGCGGTTGTTCACTGTGGGATACACTCAAGATCATGGCTCATTGTGATATCGCGTGAGGAACTAACCCTTATTCCTCCTAAAACCAATGCGTACCTTTCAAAAATTTTGCAAGAACCTTAATTTCGACAGAGCCGACATCTTCCAATTCATTAGGGGATTGTCCACCCAAAATGGCGAGTCTACGTCTGGATAGAGCAGGACAGTGACACAGAAGGTGTGGGATCGTCTCTTCCTCTCCCTCATCTAGATAGCCTCTGCAGAAGTCATGTGTTTGCACACCCATTCTCTGGGCGTACCTACCGATAGGCAGTGCCCCGTTATGACTGAGATCAGTGTGCTAAGACTAGACTTATTTCGGCTTGGCAGAGATTCTGTGCGTTTAGCATTGAGAGTCGACCTCAGTTGACGGGCGATTTTGCAGGTGGCTTCATTACGTCATCTTTCGTTTCCTTTCCTTACAATTTTTTCAACGATGAGTAGCTTACATGTTTTTAAGGGCGTCCCTATGTCATTGTCTATGTACTCATCAGTCAATTAGGAACCGATTTAGTTCATCAGCTCTGCAGTTCCCCTCAATGTCACAATGGCCAGGAACCCTTGTTACTTTTAGGTGAAATGACCTAGCCACCTCGTTAAGAGATGCGAGGCATTTCATGGCTACTTTGGAGGTTGTAGACTGGTTTGTGAGGGATTTTATCGCCGCATGGTTGTCAGTGAAAATGTAGTTATCATTTAGGGATATCGAATATTACTGTACCAGTGTCATGGCTTTAATTATTGCCATCAGTTTTGCTTGAAAGAAACTACAGTAGGCGGGAAGCCGAAAACTGAGGGAGATCCCCAGATGCTCGGAATATACACCTACGCCCACCCTTACATTGAGCTTTGAGCCATCTGTGTATTAATGGATGGACTCGCCCTGTCTTACATCGTCCCGTTCCCACTTTTCCCTTGAGGGTAGGAGGGTCTCGAACGTTGTAGTGGCAAGTATAGGCGGGACTGTATAGTCCGCCTGTCTGGGAAGCCCCAAAAAGCCATCCAGGATTTTACCGTGGCCATAGTCTGTGTTTGACCACTTATTTGAAGTGCTCAGCCTTATTGCTGCACTGCGCGCAATGCACTTTGGCTGCAGGTCTACCGGAAGGAAGTTTCGATGTTTTGGTTGACATTGCACCGGTTGTAAGAACAGATGCAAGTCTTTGGGCTCTCTTTGGACAACTCTTTTAATGTTCACGCGGCATTCCACCATATTGCAATACCGTAGTAGAGAATTGGTCTAATTACTGCTGTATACAGGGTGAACGATATGAAGTGTTTATTACCTATTCCAAACACCATAACTTTTTTGTGTGAAATTAGTTTTTATTGATTTCAAAGACAAAATTGTTCAAAAATGATTACAATTTTAACACATATTCACTTTAGCTCGATATGACCACCTTTTGCCGTGACTATAGCCTTCAAACGGCCAAAAAACGAGTTGCATGCTGCACGAATGTGATCTTGAGGTTTTTTGGCCCATTCTCGTATAATCGCTTTTTTCAGCGCTCCATACCGGCATATTTTTTAGTCCTCACCTTGCTCTCCAAAATGGACCAGATGGAATAGTCCATCGGATTTGCGTCTGGCGAATTCGAAAGCCATTGTGTGGACACGAGCTTTATGAGACGGTGCCGAGTCCTGTTGGAACGTCCATGGTCTACGACCGAAATGCTTGCGTGTCCACGGCTCTAAAGCAGCTTCTAAAACATTTTCCCGATAATAAGTCGTATTCATTTTGACACCAGGTTCGATGAAAACGATTGGAGAGCGTCCATCAGCGGTCCCTGCGGCCCAAACCATTACTTGCGATGGGAAATTGCTTCGAGTGGCCATACGTAGGCTCAAATTCTCGTTTTGAGTGTTTATGAACTGCTCAATTGGGAAATTTTTTTCATTAGAAAACACAATGTTAGGAAATTCGCCACGTTCGTGCAACCGCAACAACTCCTTTACTCTTTCGCACCGAACTTTTTTTGCTGGGGTCAAAGATCGTGTGCTTTTGGAACTTGAACTTGAGCTCATTTTTCAATATGCGTCGAATGCTGTCGTTTTCCGTTTACGCCCAAACGCCCGAAAACACCCGCCCGAATCCACACGCCCGAATGTATATTTCCCCGAATTGACAGTTTCCCGAATTTTTTTGCCCGAACGTCTTCGCCCGAACCCATTTGCCCGAATCCTTTTACCCGAAAAGAAAAAAAAATTTAAAATAATTAAGAATTAGTATACACTTGAAGTACATGCAAGAAAAGAACAAAAGAGTGCTATTCCTTTATACAGAAAGAACAACAAGACACTGAAACGAGCCTCACAGAGCTGAGTCTTGGACGCAAAGTTAGAGCGACACCACGTCAAACCTGGATATCACTCCAAAAACGATTACGCACAATAACGGAAGAATACCAAAGATATAAAGAAGAAAACAAAATTTTGGAATACTTAACTAATTTAGCATACAACATTCAAATATCCTAAATTCACACAATTCAATTTCTTTCACACCATGCCATATAATTAAAACTTGTTTACAAAATTTTGAATTTTAATTATTTATTAACATTTTTATATAAAATTTATTTTTATTTTTTCGGGCATTTTTCGGGAAAATTAATAAGATTCGGGTATTCGTATTCGGGCAAATTTATTCGGGTAAATTATTTTCGGGTGATTGGGTTTCGGGTGAATGTCCATTCGGGCATGTGTTTTCGGGATTTTGACCTGGAATCGTCGTTTTCTTCCACTTCGACGTGGATTTCGTTCAAGTCGAGCCTTCACTTTCCGAACCATTTCTGGCGCTGTTGCGGCTTTTTTTGGTTCACCTCCATAGTGTTTTGCAATGCTACCAGTATCATTGTAACGTTTTATAGTGCGACACACAAACATTTTATTCACTTTGAGGTGACTGAGCTCACGAACAATGTCAGGTTGTGATTTTCCAGCCAAATATAACGCAATCACACTATTACGTTTGAATTCCATCACAGACAAAAAAAATTCAACAAAACTGAGACGCAAATGCTTTTGATGGCGTATAAACAATATATTGAACTGTCATTAGAACAATTTTGACGTTGATGTCATGAGCTGCTTCACAGATACAAGCAGTGTGAAGTTGGTAACCCTGTAATAGAGATCCATGGAGAATCCGTAGAATAGAGAACTACGCCAACTTTTTATACTCGTATGTTAAGATTTCTTAACATTTCTTAATTTCTTTTTCGATTTGATATATTTTGAATGCTTAAACTCTCAATATTTATGAAATTGAAAAGGAAATTAGTTGGTTTTAAAAATTAATAGGGCTAATTGGGCTAATTAATGCTTACTAAAATGTGTGCGGGCATATAAAGTTCGAAACGAACTCACCTTCCTTACAGATTTCACTTACTTATATTTTCGTTCCCGCCTACCAGAACCCATTGCCGGCTCATTGATTCGTTTTGTGTTGTACAGTGTAATTATAGCTTTCACTTGACATTCTAAACTAATTTTTGAAGTCATCAGTTGAGAATTTCTTTCAAAATATTCAATGCATCACTTTGTGACCAATTAACCCGATAATTAATAAAGCGCGTGCCCAATTTTCTCTTCTTCCATCTTTACTGTTCAAATTTCGCATTGAGAATGAAGGCGTCAGCTCAAATATAAATGACAGTGTGATTGTTCTAAAGCTACAGTCAAAACCATTGTACATACCCATAAGTATAAACACTCTCAGATGGTAGCCGAAAAATGCCCAGAGCTGAGATCCTTTGATTCATGGTCGCATACAAAATGATTAAATTTCATAGAAAATCGTATCAAAAACTCTAAAAATTACATTAAAATTCAGATATTTCTCAATAAAAAGCAAGCTTATGGCTGCGAAATATCTTGAAAATATTTGTTCTTGCAAATTTTCTAAGTTAAAGATATTATTTAGCATTTTTTTCCACAAAAGTTCTAATTTTGCATTGCCACGCCGCTAAACCGCTCAAGCACAAAGACCAAGCACTCACGCCATCGCACACTTGACTGGCTGTCAAAGTCACACACCTAGGTTGCCTGTCAAAAAAATAGGAAGAAGAAGAAGAGTGTTTTTACATGTATTTCTTTACAACCGCCAAAACCTAGGCAAATTGAGCAGGTCATGGCAGTAGAGCTGAGGTTGTAGGTTATGAGGAATGGACTCTTAAGTTTGATGACTGCGCGCAGATTATCAGCATGCAAAGACAAATTTTTAAAAAGATCTTTGGCCCAATAAGAATGGATGATGGCACCTACAGAATTCGATTGAACTCTGAACTGAACGGTCTAACTGAGAACGAGACAGCTATACGTTTTATTAAAGAGCAGCGCATATGATGGCTAGGTCATGTGATCCGTATGCCTGCTGACTGTACCGTGAAGAACGCCTTGACAGGAAAGCTAATGGGCATAAAGGCCAAAGGCAAACCGAAGAACCGTTGGATTGACGCAGTGGAACACGATCTTAAGAAGTTGGGAATACATAACTACGAAGCAACAGCTCAAGATAGACCGTTTTGGAGGAGCATTTTAAAGGAAGCTTATAACGCTGTGAAAGAAGAAGAAGGATGGCAGTAGAGCAGCTGATTTGTTTTTCCCGATTTATTTCGCCTTCAAATTGTAAATTTTTGTTTAAATTACTCTTAACTGTGGACACTCAAGCAGCAATAAAAGCAATAAGCTCATATTGTATTAACTCCAAAAATGCTCAACGGTGCAGGGAGACCATAAAAAGGCTAGCCGCTATCAGAAGGCTGCACATCTATTGGGTAGTTGATCACAAAGGTATTATGGGGAACGAAATATTAGATGAGGTAGCAAAAAGTGCTGTTAGACTACCATTTGAACAAGAGAAGAACATACCAAAACCGCTAAATAGGTATGCTAACAGGTCATAATCTATTGGCTGCACAGACGTACAAGATAGGGATTGCTAACACGGACAAATGCAGGAAAGGCAGAGAGGATCAAGAAGGTGCTCAATCATCTGAAACTGTGGCAAAAAGAAAGAAACGCTGTCAATTTTGTCCCTCGAAAACTTCGAATACCGAAAAGCACGTAATAAAAGTTTAATCTACAATGGGAAATTTTTTTGGAAAAATAACAAAATGGCGGACTTTTGAAAAACAAGGTATGTTTTTCGGGTGGAAATCAGACTGTAGCATGGAAAGTTAGGGCTGAAAAGAAACGAAAGTAGCTTACAGATTGACAAGGCTACAGAGAAAAAAAATATGTAAAAAAAAAATTTTTTTATACTAAAGGGTCGTTAAATTTTAAGGGCCGATGTTGAGTGTGAACCACACCTAAACGCCAAGTTTTTTTCTGCATTTCATTTGATATTTTTCAATTTCAGACTAACTCAATTTGAACCATGGAAAGATGCACAATCGACCAACGCGTTAAAGTTATTCAGACTTATTATGAAAACGGGCGTTCAAATCAAAATGCATATCGCGCACTTCGTGATTTTTTCGGTCAATTGAATCGTCCAACTGTGCGTACAATCGGAAAAATTGTGTAAAAGTTTAAGCAAACCGGGTCTGTAGGAGATGTGAAAACACCAGTGCTTGTTCGTACACCTCCTACTGCAGAAAATATTGCTGCTGTTCGCGATAGTGCGGTTGAAGAGCCGTCCACCTCTACTCGTCGTCGTGCCCAACAATTGCACCTCTCACGCTCGTCGTTGATGAAGATTATGCATAAAGACTTGCATTTACACGTTTACAAGGTGCAATTGACTCAAGAACTACAGCCTCTTGACCATTTTTAGCGCCGTCAATCGTCAGAATGGTGGCAGGAAATGGCAATAGTGAATGACCAATTTTCGAAGAATATCATCTTCAGTGATGAGGCACATTTTCACCTCAGTGGATTCGTCAATAAGCAGAATTGCCGCATTTGGGCGAATGATAATCCAAGAGTGATTGCCGAAAAATCAATGCACCCACAAAGAGTGACTGTTTGGTGTGGTTTATGGGCCGGCGGCATCATTGGCCGTATTTTTTCCAAAATGAGGCTGGTCAGGCAGTTACTGTGAATAGTGTTCGCTATCGTGAGATGATAACGATCTTTTTATGGCCCGAATTGGAAGATATGGATGTGGACGATATGCGGTTTCAACAGGATGGTGCCACTTGTCACACAGCTAACGAAACAATGGCTCTTTTGCGCGAAAAATTTGATGGCCAAATAATCTCACGTTGCGGCACGGCGATGTCAATTGGCCGCCAAGATCATGTGATTTGACACCGTTGGACTTCTTTCTTTGAGGTTATTTGAAAGAAAAGGTGTACGTCGATAAGCCAGCAACAATTCAAGAGCTAAAGGATGAGATAATTCGGCATTCGTAGCGGCCATTGGCCGATATTTTATTCCATACGTAATTGAGCCATACCAATATTATCATAATAAAGAGAAATGACAATAATTTCTTAAAAAAAAATTATTTTATTCAAAATTAACACCGGCCCTTGAAACTTAACCACCTTTTACTTGTATTCAAAACGATCGAAGTTTATTTTCTTAAAAAAAGAATTCCTAAAAAATATCTATAATAAATGAGTAGATATTTGATCAGACCTTAAACGATAAATACCTCTGTTGCATTCAAAATAAATTTGTTTTCCTGCATATGCCCTAGATTTAGGTGATGTGTCTGTTGGACACTACTAGTCAGGCACGTTACAAAAGCATATTGGATAGTTTAGGGTGAACCGAACCTTACTAACCTAAACTTTTTTTACAAATCTTCGCACCTTTAAGAAGGTATTCTGGTCTAGACGCCTTAGTCTCAGGTATTTTTAAAACTAAGATAAAAGAAAATGAGAAACAGTTTTACTATCCATTTTTTATGGTTTTTTAGTAGTAGTAGAAAAGTTTAAAAAAATTAATATAAAAAAAAATCGTTGAATTACAGGCCGGCGGAGTGGGGGCTGATAAAAAACGGCGCTCCATGGTTGACATGATTCCAAACCTTGGACTGATCTAAAACAAACAAATTAAAAAAATTCTTCAAAAGTAAAGATGTCGCTATCGGATTACGCCAAATCAAAGAAAAATAAAAATTCACAAAATGGTGTCAACTTGAAAAAAATAAATTTTTTTACCTTTTCAAATTGAAAAAAAAATACTTCAAATTTAACTTTTTCAAAATCCGAGGCAGGCGCAATAGACAGATGATTAATAAAAAAAAATTCTTATCAAACTTCAAAGCGATCGGTCAAGTAGAACTTGAGATATCATGAAGACCATCACAAAAAAAGTAGTTTTGAGAAAATCGTGCTTGAAGTTTGAGCAACAATTCTAATAGAATAACTTAGATGATAATATTTACTACTTCAGGTATATATATATGTATATTAAAGAAGTATAAAGTATATATATTAGGGCGGGTCGATTTAAAAATCGCTCATTGCTCTGTGAAAATCGTATTCTAGGGATCAAAATAAGAAACTTTGCCGAAGGAACCATACCTCTAAAACGAATTCTGATGCCCCCCAATTTGGGTCGAACGAAAAATCCCACTTTGTGCCATTTAGAGTGCTCCAATCGAGTCCAAATGTATGACCGACCCGCACTAACTTTGGACGGCCGATCCACCCATGCCAGTGGCACACCCCTGGAACTCCCCTGGGGGTTCCCCATACAATCATTTCAAAATATCACCATTTTTGGCCATTACATGAGAAAAGAAACTAAAAAGTTCGACCATCAGAACATCAGAATTCGTTTTAGAGGTATGGTTCCTTCGGCAAAGTTTCTTATTTTGATCCCTAGAATATGATTTTCACAGAGCAATGGATTAAATAAAGGTTGTTTGGGATCTGTCGTTCATTGTGCGATTTGCTCCACTTGGCCGGCTTAGACGCCACGTCACAAAATCCGCTGTATCTCCGAAAATAATTCGAATTTTTAAAAATCCGTTGAAGGGCATATATTCTTCTTTGAAAATACGCAAAAAAAAATCGATTTTTTCAAATTTCTATACCAGAATACCCCCTCAACACTTTCTTCGTAGTTCTCTCCCACTACTCTACTAAAATTACGTCACACCAAAATCGGCTTGAATCTACGTCATCTTGAATTCATTCATTCTTGTCTACCGATATGAATACGTGAGAACCTTGACTATTGTTTAGAGTTCTGTATGAGAATATTCGATCTCGTACTCGAGCTTTGCATTTAGCGCTAGCCTCCGGTACTCACCAAATGCTCGTCACGATTTTCATAGTAATTGAACCACAGTGCATACCAACGTCGGAATGCTGGTGTTCACTCTGGTCAGTTGTTGCGTTTTTTTACTATTTTTTTATTAACATTGGGAGTTTGCTTCACGCATACATATATAGCGTCTCACGGTTTTCACTCATTTCCCCCTGTTACACAGCAAAGTTAACGATCATCACTTCAGAAGCAATGAGTGAGCAAGTGAGTGAGTGTATGCATCTATGACGTATCAAATTTCACGACAAGGCCAAGATATCAGAGCAGCAACAACAAACACTACAAACGTTAAGATAAGAGCAGAAGTAGCAGCAGTAGCAGTAGCAGCAGTAGCAGCAGCGGCAACAACAGCGAGCACAAAAAGAGTAGCAACAAAATTATACACCTCGACTGCGAAGTTTTAGAATGGGGAGCACAGCGGTTTTGCCATTTGTGGCTTTTTAATAGCACACAGACTGGCCGGCAGGAAAGCTGACGCAGTCATAGAAGCGCGCTGAATTGAGTAAATATAAATGCAAGAAAACGTATTGTAATTAAAAAGTTTGAGCCAAAACAACAATTGAGTCAAATTTCTATGTATGCCACAAATGCCACTCTGGGCAAATATGAACGAAAATATCTTGGCGGCAGCGCGACAATTGCGATTTACGCGTCGAACGGTTGAGATAGACGTATTTAAAAACGCGCGCGCTTTACCTTTGGGTGCCAACAACAAAGGCAACACACATAAACGCACGGCAACTCAAACAACGATCATACAAAAAACAGTTAAGAAATTCCAACAGAAAGCAAAGGGAAATAATAAATAATAAGTGAGAGAAAAAACAAAAAAAAAACAACAGAAAAAAACAGATACAACAAGATCGTTAGTAGCGGAGAAACGCGCGATCGGTGAAGTCAACATTTTGAAATTTTGTTGGTGACAGTGCGTACGTAGGCGCAGTGAGGTGCAAATGTTTTTGGCTAACAAATGAATAAGTGAAATCAAAAGACGCATTTAATGCAAAAATTTGTAGTAGTGTTTTACAATTTTATTATTAGTTACAATTTAGTTTATTTTTAATATTTGTAAGCGAAAAAGTGTTCGCGAAAAAAAAAATGGTAGAAACAGCAAAAACAACCACATTTACACGTACCACTACATCAGTGCCAGCTCAAGCTCCAGTTGCAGCTCCAGCTGCGGCAGCATCAGCGACCGCGCCCGTCATCACAGCATCCGTGACATCAACAACAACAACGCCAACAAATGCGCGACGCAATGACGAGACTGCGCGTGCCATCTACAATCTGAAGGTGATCGTTTGCCTTTTACTACTGCCGTTGATCCTGTTTGCCGTGTTTCTGAAACATCTGCTGGATTACCTGTTTGCGCTGGGCGTGAAGGAGAAGGATGTGCGCGGGAAAGTAGCAGTGGTGAGTTTGGTGGTAGCAAAATAAGGTTGTTAAAAAGGCACAAAGCACGAAGCAGTGCAACTTTGAGGGGAAATCACACTTGAATGTTGCAAAAGTGCAAAAAGGTAAAAAAAAAAGAAAAATCCCATAATTAAATTAAGCAAAGGAGCAGGTGAAGCAACAAATGCCTATTATTGGCAAATTATTTAATGAGTAACGAAAACACTTCGCTTTGTTTCTATAACTCATTCTGACATCAAGAAGATAACGAGCTGCGGGTATTCCTGTTGTGTAGTGGAAGAGGAATGGTGGGTTGCGGCGAATTTCAATTTGCGACTGACTTTCGAATATGAAAAAAAAATTATTAAAAAAAAAAACAGCTTTCTAAAGTGGTTCATATCAGCAAATCTTTGTGCTGTAGCAGCATAAAAATTCCCCACACCTGTACGGGAAATACTGTTGAAGTGACAAGTCAGTCCTTGGCTTTCTACAGTGGCTCATATCAGCAAGTCTTGTTTTTATTGTTGTAACAGCATAAACACTCACCACACCTGCACACGGATCGCTGCTGGAGTGACTGTCTTTGGGGGGATATAAATCCGGGTCGAACCGCCAACGTAGGGTAACGTAGAACCGATTGTCATGGAAATTTTGCTCAAAAATGTTTTTCATTAAAATTAACCGCCACTTTCCAGGACATAGGAACATAGAGGGAAATGAAATTGCTGATGAGCTTGCCAGGAAGGGGACTGAATGGGCCTCAGAAACCTCCTACCCGGTCATCGGCATCATTCTAACAGTTGTAAAAGGGGAACAACCTATTTCTCAGGAAAGCGCAGAAAAGACGGAGTTCCATTTTTTCATGAGCTATTTCGAAAACTCTTTGGTCCCAGTACAACTCCTCACTATTCGATTTCCAAACTCGTAGCTGTGTTAACCGGTCACTGGACGATCGGCACACACGTGGATAAGCTTGATTTACCATTTAACCCCTATTGCAACAGCTGTGGAGACCTTTCAGAGAAGAAGACTGTTGAGCACTTCCTCTGTAAATGTCCGGCTTTGGCAGCTAGACCACTAAGGTTATTGGGTGCTCCTTTCTTCGAAAGACTGGTGCAGTGCGCCAACCTAAATCCCATTAATCTTCCCGATTATATCAACATCTTTGGCTGGCTGTAGATATCTGCCTGTTGGAGGTCGCACAATGGTATCAAAACGGCGCTTTAGTGCTACTTGAGGAGTGCCGGCACTTCAACCATTTCACCTACCTGTCTACCTAATCGCTATTTGGTGACCATATAAAACTCTACTTCCATACACATTTGACGGGTAGTAACTAATTTAGACGTCTGCACGTAGATCACAAGCTCTAGTATGGGCTTAATCTGAGTCCAATTTCGATGAGTTGTCTTCGGCAGGCAATGGAAAACCTACGAGTGGCAAACCCGCCATTAAAAATCTCCTCATAAAAACCATATTTGCTCTTCGGAGACGGCTTAAAAGTCTGATAGTTCGGCCGAACAATTAACAGAACTATATATTTTTTAACGCTAACTTCCGCTTGAACGTATTTCTTTTTATCACTTGTATTTAGACTGATTCGTACTTAGACTGATTCGAAAAAAAGTTCCAAAAGTCCAGTCTTGCAGACTAATCGCATACTTCTCTCTTAAGGGCAACATCGCTATTCTTTCCGGTAGCCAAACTGCAATCCACGCAGTGCATTCGGCTGCAACAACCTCCAGACTGGTGGAACTAAGCAGAAATGTCTTTACCACCTTGAGTGAAACCCATAAAGTAACCTTAATCTGGGTCCCGGGACATCGGAACATTGAAGGAAATGAAAAAGCGGATGAACTGGCAAAAGAGGGATCTGCGAGGAATAACATTCTTACAGAATCGGTATTCACACTACTGGGTATATTCAAGAATGCAATCTCGTCAAAATATATTATCTACGAATCGCGGATTGTAGATGGAGAGACAAAGCTAGAAGAACGTTATGGGATGCCTGTAGACTCGCGGCTCTATAGACTCCATAGGAGAGCGGGATAACTAGAAAGTACAGTACTTAGGCAACATTAAGTCCATTGTACTGCACTCGGGGTCGGATTTTAGTTTTCTTTAAATCTACGCTGCCTCCGAAGAAATCTGAGTAGATCTTGTGGTCAAGATTGTCGCTTCTTAATACATCAGTGCCAAAAACCTCAAGCCTGATTCGAGCGAAGGCCGAGCAGATGCACAGAAAGCGGTCCGCCGTCTCATTCTCCTCTCCACATGCTGGGCACTGCTGCACTGTCTGAGATGTGGCCCGTCAACAGTCCAACCAGCTACCTATAATGCATTTTTCTTAATGAGTGAGTGCCCTGCCCTATGGAATGGGAGGATCTTAACCCTTGGCAAACTGCTCTTTGAAAATCTCGCAGAGCTAGCCGGCATAGATGTTAATAACATTATAAGGTTTCACAATCGCACAGACGGGGTATGGTCGTGAAAGAATAACTGAATAACTTGTCGGTAGCGAAGATATGGCAACAAAATGGTGCAGATTCTTGGTGAATCATCACTTCAACCAACCAGTCCTGCAGTTAAAACTTCTGTTGAGAGGATTTCGGCACAATAAAAACACTTTTTTGATGATCGCTGAAATGGTTTTCTGGTTAGATCTCGGTTATTTGTTCTCTCATTTCCAAAAACAACATGTCATTATTTTAGTGTTGAGGAATTCAATATTTAATTCTTATGCTATTTTGAGCCCCGAAGTCTTTTTCATATGTTTGGGTCAGTTACGCACAGCTGAGATATCCTTTTTGTTTCATCAATCTCAAGTACTTTAAAATTCATTAAAAGTTTGCATTTAAACAGTTTGTTGAAATTCATAAACAAAGCAGTTATAATCGGATAAAAAACAAAAATATCTATATATGCTCCTATGGCTCCGCGGGGAAGCAAAGGCCCGCGACAAGGTTCCTCCATTTCTTTCTGTCAGGCGCCAACACCTTTATTTCGCTCCAGGTTTTGCTGGTTTTGAATACGTCAGCTCCTAGATTCCTCCTCCAGGTCAGTGTTGATCTGCCTCTACAACGCTTGCCTTGAGGGTGCCATTTCGATTGCTTTGCGGGTGGTCTCCTCTTGATATGTGCCCGCACCAGCTCCATTTCCTTTTCAGGATTTCCAGGCGCATTGGTGTCTGACTACAATTAAACCACAGGTCAGTGTTTGTACCTGAAAACCTGCAGCGTTTGGGGTTAGAGGCTGCAGTGTTCCAGGTTTCGCAACCGTACTTAAGAGCGGATTAAAAATAACCAGGGGCCTTTATCCGTGGAAGGACTGTCACTTCGGAAGCATTCCCCATAACAAAAACAACAACAACCCCATTAAATTTTACGAATCTAGGCGACTCTGAACTGGAGAATGGAGAATGGCGCGGGAGTTTACTCAGAACAAATGTATGTATGGTTACTAAAAGTTACTATGCATAGGAATATACCAACTAAAGAGATGACAGAACAACGTACAAATAAGATACTTCCGTTCCAGAACTCTGTTCGCTAACTCTAAAAAATTAAATATAAGGTTGAATCAACTTTGCAGCTGTAACATGTACAGCCTTATGTAGCAGGAATGAACACAAGAGTTCACAAAAGTACGATTGCACCTTACTAGACTTAATAGGCCTTCATCGAATGATGCCTCAAAGACAACTCAAACCTGGACATTGCTCAAATCCAGTCGGATCTATGCAGCGGAAACATTTCCAAGTGGATCTCCTGCATTCGTGCCACCTTATGGAGATGCGGTGGGCATTGGAGTAGTGCTATAATCCATACATACATTTACAATGGCGTAATCTTTTAAGTCACAAATCCTGGACCCCTCAAATAAAGACAAAAATAATTTCGTTGATACCACACTTCTTCTTCTTTATTGGCACAGTAACAGCCTAAGCGGCCATCGTAGCCGATTGGGGGTAGATGCGTGCCTACCATTCGAAAGCGCCCAGGTTCGATGCTCAGGGCATGAAAAATCAAATGATAAAAAAAGTTGTTTCTGATAGCGGCAACTCCTCGGCAGGCAATGGCAAACCTCCGAGTGAATTTCTGTTATGAAAAAGCGCCTTATAAAAACCATCGGCCTTTCGGAGTAGGCTTAAAACTCCATTTGTAAAAAAAAAAATCGAGACGCACACCACAAACAAGAAGAGGAGCTCGGCCACGCACCCAATAAAGAGTGTAACCGCTCAAGTTCAAATTTTGGCCGAGTTCAAATTTATTGGACCTCGACCTCAAGGTCTTCTGTGCACCATCAACAAAGCACGCGGACCAACACCAATTTAAAAGGCCAAGCGAAGCTAAGTACTTCTCCCCTTTCAAGGCAGTGGAAGTCTTTATCTTCCTTTGCTACCATCTACTGGCATCGTACTGAATACTCTCAGGGTGGTTCGCAGCGCTTGCAAAACATTACCTAGCCAGCGAAATCATTGAATCTTCATTCGTTGTACTGCGTCGCATTTTTACGCACAGCTCATAAAGCTCAGTGTTGCATCGCCTGCGATATTTGCCATCAAAGTGCAAAAACCGAGAGTGGACTTTACTTTCGATTGCCTACTCAGTTCAAAGCTGAATCCACTTAGCTCAAGACTGACGTTGTTAACGTTATTGATGCTGATTGTAGACAAAGTCCATTGGCTTTTTTTGTAATGACAGAAAATACTTCGGCTTGCTTCGCTCACCTCCAGACCCACTCTTCTCACTTTTCCATTTAGATTGGAAAAGGCAGCACTAACAGCGTATTTATGAGCCGATGATTGAAATTGAAATATAAAAAGTCGAGCCAAGAGGCACCGAGAGACTTGGTAACTCCTAAAACACTCCGGCTAAAAAGCCCATAGTATTTAAAGCTCTGAGAAATATAAGGGTAGATAGTCAAGGAGGAAAGGAGAGAAGTGACAGAGAAAAGTGATAGGATAAAATAGAGGCAGAGACAGAGATGCCTAGTCCTGTGAGAATTTTCTAAATTCTTTGGTAAATCTGAAAATATCCTTCAGTTTGAGAGAACGAAATTTACCCATTCTTGTGACATCGGAACCCAAAATTCATATCTTTGCTCCAGTAAATATGGGACGCTTACAGAGGAAATGCTCAATGCTATCCGCCTCCTCTAAGCAAGACAGGCAAATCGGGTCCTCAATGAATCCAAAGATGGTCATATGCCCAATCAATGGGTGCATTGTGTCCTGTAATAATACCGACCATCCCCCGAAAGTTTTTTTCCACGTGTTAGAATCACTTTGTAGTTCTGCAGCGTTCTAGATCGGACCACCTTACTTTTTATGTAAATTGCAACGTAATCGCTACTCCAATTCATGATTCTTACAGAACTGATTCCGATTATTGGCTGTGGTCCCTGTGGGTTAACCGTTGATCCAGAGTTGGCCAATTCATCCGCAATTTAATTTCCTTGAATACCGGAGTGTCTTGCTACCCACACAAGTACAAGCTTATTCCGTCTCCCAACAGAATTAAGCTTATTCTTCCATTCCTGATTAATCTTTGAGGTTTGCTTTGCGTTCTCCAGAGCTTTTAGTGCAGCCAGACTGCCACTAAAAACTCTAATCTGTTTTCCGCACTATCTTCTCTAAATAATCCATTCTGCTACTTTCAGAATGGCAAATATTTCCGTTTCTAAAACAGTTGCCATTCCTCTCATAGGGTAATGATACTTACAACAATCGCTTAAACACCATCCGGTTCCAGAACCTATTTCATTCGTGGACACATCCGTAAAGAAAATATCCGTCAAACCTCTTAGAATACACTCTACATTACTCCATCAAATTTCGTTCCAGATGAAACTAAGGGCATAAGATCGTACTGCTCAGATAGCTTCTTAAAGATTTCTCTGTGCTCCCCATATTAATGGAGTCCATACATTGCTTGAATTGCTTCATGTTATATCTTAAGATCCAAGGGGAGCAAATCAGGCATTGGTGGTATTACTCATGGCACCCGTAATGCATAAACATACACTTCTGTATAGTCTGTATAGTTCCTGACGTGTGGGCTTAACCATAGTCAAACACTCACAACAGTACCAAACTGAAGACAAGACAATAGTTTGTGAGTATCGGACTATTGCATAATTTCCGATGTCTCATTCCCCTCCACAACCGCTTTTGAAGATAGTGGGAGACATACGCCCACAGGAGCGGAACCTGGACGCAGGAACCTGTTGTGTCAATAGACATAAACGCGGCTCCACCTTGAAGAAATGCTAACGCGGTTCTAGGGTGGAAATCAGCCGAGGAAGAGGAATGTTGTAGTGTTAGTGGGAGCATGCCCCACATACCATTGGTGTGACGGCACCTTTGATGACGTTTCAGACATTTTGATTTACCCCTCCTGACTAAAAAAAAAAGTCCGTCACCTTTAAACCACAGAGGCATAAATGATTGGCCTGTTAAATGCTGTGTATATCCGAGAATATGAATATACTACTGTGGGCAAAAAGTAAGGTGAATTTATTTGTCAAACTTCGCGGGATTAAAATTTCGCTCCAGTTATTTAATTCATGAGTTGGCAGCACTGTTAGTAACATCAGGGCCAACTTTCATGTGAATGTCATTATAAGTAATATACTTACGCTTATTTTTACCAAACGACCAAGAGTGCATTTTTCGATTTTTACAATGTCTGATTTGATTGAGCAGAGAAGTGCCATCAAATTTTGTTTGCGGAATGAAATTTCGGCTGCGGAAACGTTTAGTATGTTGCAGAAGGCATTTGGTGATTCGACAATGTCGCAGAAAAATGTTTATAAGTGGTACAAAGACTTCAAAGAGGGTCGAGAACGTGTTGATGACTTGGAGCGCTCCGGACGACCATCGACGTCAGCAGATGACCAACACGTCAATAAAGTGAAGGAGTTAGTGCTCAAAAATCGTGGGTTGACTGTTAAAGACCTTACTGAAATGATCGGAATATCAGAAGGATCTGTGAAAACCATTTTGAAAGACCATTTGGGCCTACGAAAAGTCAAATCTCGTTTGGTACCGAAAACTCTCAATTTCTTGGAAAAAGTCGTCGCGTTGATGTGTGTGAAATAATGCTTTCAGATTATCAGGACAAGTTCAAATGCATCATTACGGGAGATGAGACTTGGATTTATGCTTAAGACCCTGAAACAAGCGACCAATCAAGCGAATATCGTGCTAAAGGCGAGGCCAGACCGAAAAGAGCACGTCAAAGTCGTTCAAAAATAGAGGTCATGATGACACTTTTTTTCGATTTTCGTGGTGTGGTGTACTATGAATTCCTTCCACCTGGCCAAACTGTTAATAAGGAATATCATTTGAGCGTTATGCGTCGTTTATGTAAAGCAATTTGTCTAAAAAGACCAGAATTATGGGCCAACCACTCTTGGTTCTTGCATCACGATAATGCACCGTCTCACACTGCACTCGTTCTTCTAGACCATTTCGCCAAAAATTCCACGCATATCGTTCCGTAACCACCGTATGCGCCTGATTTGGCTCCGTGTGACTTCTGGCTATTCCCAAAACTCAAGAGACCACTCCAGGGAACGCGTTTCGAGTCGATTGAGGAGATAAAAGCTGAATCAGCTGATTTGCCAACACCAACTTTAATAGATTCGCCTTGGCAAATTTCGTGCTAAAACTTCGAAAATAATTTGAATTTCGAAGTTATTATATGATTAAAATATTATTGAAAGTATAAAAATAACAACAAAAAATCCAATGGCATTTTTGTAAAATCTCAATTTGATGTAATCGCTTAAGTAAGAAAATTCTAAGTGGAATAAATGCATACAAATCTTAAAAGCTCTCAAAAACGAAGAGGCATTGTTCACACTTTGCTTATTAGCGCATTTATTATCTCGTATTTTATTAAATGTTCAACAGCCATAACGTCATCGGACTCATCGAATTTACTTAACGCATCGATGCGCCTGTTGCCAGCAGCTGCAAGCAGCCGCCCAGGTAGCCACTCACCGCTCCCACAGTCACCTAAATAATAAGCCGTCGTAACGGTTTGATAAACAATATTTCTAATAAAAACACACCTATGCACACACGCACACTCTTACATATGCAAGTAAATATTTGCATACAACGAAACTCAAGTTTTCCGCCGATACAGCAATTCATTACCTGCTACGAATGCCTGCCTGTGCATATTTGCTCTCATCTAAGTAAGCAAATTTTAGGAAAATCAATTATAGTCGTGTGTAATATATCTATTAGCATGTCGTATGCATGGTCATGACTTTGAAAAGCAACATCCCAATATACGCATAAGAATTGCGAAGCGCTTCACCAAAAGTTTATTTGAGTTCGAAGTGGCTTGGGTGTGGTCTGGCGAGTTTAGCAGCGTAGTGCGACAACAAAAGTGAAAACATTTATTTGTTCATTTGTTTACTGTATACAAACTTTTGTTTCTATTCATTTAGTAGAACAAAAAAAAAAAAAAACAACAACAAAAAAGGGAAACTACACACACGCCAGTAGTCAGTTATTGTTTATTTTCATAATTAGTTTGGTAACTCTACCGGGTAAACTGATTCAAGTCGCGGCTGTGTTACTTTGAGACGAATTTTGTTTTTTGTTTTCATATAAAATATGCAACTAGTGTTTATATTTGAAATAACTTTAATTAACAGTAAATATATTTGTTTTAAACAAAGTAGTTAGTAGGAAAATGTGAATAAGTAAAGCGGTAGACAGGTTTTATGTATGTACACTAAGCGAAATACATATACTACTTCAGGCTCGGCATTAGATGCTCTGGTTACTCTACCAGCACTTGATGTTTTCCAATCCAAGGAGAGGCCTTGAAGGCCAAATCCAGGTTGAAGCACAATGGGAATTGGTACGGCTCCTATCCGGCATTGGACAACAGCAGAGAATGAATGGACTTCGATCCAACGATCCATGCCATCAGGAAAGAAATAGAGTGTTGTGCTGCCAGAGGCTCAGGCTCAATTGTGGTCAAACTGTGAGAATGACCCCGGCAAACACTAATCTCACATTTAACGGATGGCTCCAGCAGCGAGCATGTATCCGGCTCTGGTGTCTACATGGAATCCAGCTGGACAAAATTACACTTTGCTCTTGAAATGCACACATCTGTGTTTCAAGCGGATCTGTATGCTGTTCAAGAAGCAATGAACTTGGTTATGGAAGACAGATTGAGATGCAGATCTGTATGGGTCTGTAGCAACAGCCAAGCTGCGCTCATGGTCTCCAGACAGCCCTTCAACCAGTTCAAGGGTAGTTGAGTCTTGTAAATCCAGGCTGAACTATGTCGGTAGACATAATATCCTGATGCTAACATGGGTGCCGGGACACGTGGGTATCTCGCGGGTAATGAGACCTCTGACTCTTTTGCTAAGATGAGCACTGTGGCCAACTTCTTTGGCCCGGAGTCCGTTCTGCTACTTCCTTTTGCAACCACCTTCCTTGCAGCCTGTGTATCAAAGCCACGATTAGCAAATGGGTTACTTCAACTCACAAGCGAGTTTGGCAGGCGGAGAGAGGCTGCTGAGGGACCAAACTGATGTTACCTCTCATGTCCGACGGACTGTCGCAGTTCCTCCTGTAATTAAGCTGAAGGGACTGTAGGCAGTTGGTTGAACTGATGACGAACTACTTTCTATGAGCCAAGCAAATGAAAAAGGTAAGCATTTCAGGCAGTGCACTCTGCCCAACTTGTGAAGAGGAGAATGAGACGGCGAACCACTTTCTGTGCGTGTGCCCCCCCTTCGCTCGAATCAGGCTTGAGGTCGTCTTTGGCACTGAAGTATTAAGAAGCGACCATCTTGTCTTCTTACTATCTACTCAGATTTCTTTGGAGGTCGAGTAGATTTAAAGAAAATTAAGAAGGGAACCCGAGTGCAGTACAATGGATTTCAAATTGCTTATAAGCATCTTGCCTGACAACGAGCAACACGCGGTCATAAACAGGGCTTTTTATACCGAATCGTCACGGGAGGTGAAAAATAGTGCCTACACCTACATCAATATGAAGCAAAGAAAGGAGTGGGTGGCTCCAGGAGTTATGCTAAGGGAGTCAAGTCGGATCTTCATCCAAAGAAGGTTATGACATGTGCTTGGTGGGAGTGAGAAGGCGTGGTGTACTGGAAAATGTCCGAAAAGAATACCACGCTCAACAAGGAGCTCTACATTGCCCAGCTACACCGCGTAAACTATGCTATTCGATTGAAAAGACTTGATCGACATGGTCAATTTAGAGTAGCGCGCTACCTTATAGTGAATCGGGTGTCTCAGTTCGCTAAATAGCGCTAAAAGTAAATCGAAATAAAAAACTGTCCACAATTTTTTGAAAAATCCTGATGGATATGGAAAAAATTGAAAGAGCTGGTTACAAGCCTAAGACTGACGACAGTTGTGAAGGGGAGAGTTTTCATCCGAGGCTTTGTTCGTGTTTTCATTTAGGGGCAGATTTTTATGTGGCGGGTCCCAAACCTAGGCTCTTATCATGCCCGTCCTAACGTGGGGCAGAAGCGTGGGCGATGCAGTATCCGATGAGGTGTCGATTGGAGTGTTTGAGAGAAAGATTATGCGGAAGCTTTTTTAACCACCGCGTTGGTGACGGCGAGTATCGCAGGCGATGGATCAATGAGCTGTATCAGCTTTACGAAGACAGCGAATAAAGATCCAGAGGCCATGTCATGTCGCAAACGCTCTGGCTCTGAAAGTATTCGATGCGGTACTAGCTGGTGATAGCAGAGGAAAAGGAAAAACGCCTACACTGCGTTGGAAAGATCAGGTGGAAAAGGACTTGGCTTCACTTGATGTGTCCAACGGGCCCCGTTGAAGGCGAGAAAGAAACGACTGGCACGCTTTGTTAAACTCGGGCAAAATCTCGTAAGCGGCTATAGCGCCGATCAAGAAGAAGAAGTGCAACACCTCAATTTGTTTTATTTCGCATAAGCTGAACGCAGAAAACTACGTAGAAGTCTTGGACAATATTTTATTGAATTTTGCCGAAGGATTTCACGGTGAATCTTGGATGTATCAACACGACAATGCTTGAAACCCCAGCGTACAAAAGAGTGCTCCGCGTCGAAAAATATTCCTGTGCTGAAGTGGCCCGCTGTCCAGGCCTAAGTCCAATGAACAATATCTGGGACATTCTTAGCAGGCGAGTTTATAAAGGGGGGCGCCAGTTTAGTAGCCCTTTGTACTTTAAAAAAGCTATTCAAGAAAAATGGACAAAAATTGTCCTTAGTGTCCTTCAGGCACTCGTAAATTCGATGCCACGAGGACTAGTATCGGATACAATAAATGACGGAGGATATGAAAGCTGTTAAATATTATTTTATGAAGTTTTTCCAAGATTGAATTTAACATTAGTTTAGCTCCAAATAACTAATTCCTTTGACGCCTTTGAAAAAAAATTTAAAATTTAAAGTAAACATTTTTTTTTACAATAAAAGGCTGAAATAAATCTTTTAAAATGTTTTATTCTTCCCTTTGTTATCTTCCCTTAAGTCGAGAGTTACCCTCTGATTATTTTATTACAAACTAAAAAAAAAATGTTATGTTATTCAGCGTCTTCAGTGGCACTATTTCGCTTAGTGTAGCCATAATTGTTTGGCTTTGTAAACAAAACAGCGTTCAAGGTCGGTCCCGGCAAGCGACAACTACCTGAGGAATGCTACTCTCCGAGCGTGCTAATTTATGCATATTTTATTTTTTCAATATTATTTGGTGCATGGTTTTATAGTGCGCTTCGGCAAGCGTGCGTCGTGATGCTAATTTTTTCATGCATAAACAGCAACAGAAACTTGTTTTTACCAACACACCTTCCCACCCACCACAGCTGCTCCACTATATATACCAAAGGTATCAAATTCAATTCACAGCGCGAATCTCCAGCTTATTCTCAAAATATCTACAAATGATTAAGCAGTAGAAGCGTAGAAGGCGTCCGGCGAGCAAATCCAGTTGGTGACGTTTCTGCCGCACTCACTCACTCACTCCAGCCGGTGGTTGTCCAGCAGTTCGTGCCCTTGATTTCAACTCTGTGTATTGATCTGTGGATGATGCAAACATACATACAGAATATATAGAAGTGTGCATATGTACGTATGTATGTAGGCGTACCCAGTAGGAAAGGCTAGTCAGCAAAAGTGTAAAGAAAAATTGGATTTATTTTGGCCGATTTGGAATTGTCCGATTGCTGCCTTTGGCCACACTTTGAGTTAAGCCCGAATGGATTAGGTTTGAGGAATTAATTTTTAATGCAATTGGAAGAATTAATCAAATATTTGAGAGTTAGATTTCCGACTTTGACTTTTATAATGAAGAATACGTATGTTTATTTCTTTACATACATACAAGGTGAAGTCCAAGATAAACAAGACTGGCGTCTTAAAAAATGTTTTTGATGGCGCCATCTTTTTAATGAGTTAGTGCGTTGGAAATTACATCCCTAACTGACTTCCAGGTAAAGCTTGGTGACATTCCGTTCAGTCGAAGCGAAGTTATTGCGTCGAAAGTGTCAGTATGTTTGTGTCATCGGTACAAAAATGAGTTTTGAACAAAGAGCTAATATCAAATTTCGTTTTAAAATCGGTAAAACGTTTACCGAAACATTTGAATTGATAAAAAAAGTTTATGCCGATGATTGTCTATTTCGCTTCAGAGTTCATGAATGGTTTACACGTTTCAGAGATGGCTGTGAAGGCATAAATAACAATGAATTTTGGGGCCGCCCAAAATCAGTTATCAACGAAAACTCCATCGAAATCGTTCGTAAATTTATTAAAAATGAACCGAAATCATCATTGAAATTCATGGACTCGGAGTTGAATATCTACAAAACATCGATTTATCGCATTCTAACTGATCATTTAGGGCTACGAAAGATCTGTGCACGTTTCATTCCGCTGAGGACCAAATATTTTTGACAATTCAACATTCGAAAACCTCATTAAGGAGTCGAGAAAAGACGAGAACTTCCTTTACAACATTGAACTGCTGACGAAACGTTGTGTTTCCAACATGAACCTAAAACTAAGCGTCAAAGTGCCGAATGAAAGGCCCCAGACGAGCCACCACCCAAAAAATCGCGTTTGGAGAAGTAAAAAATCAAGTCGATGCTCATTTGTTTTTACGATTCCCAGGGAATTGCCCTCAAGAAGTTCGTGCCAATGGGCCAAACCGTCAATGCAATTTCCCATCTTGGCATTTTAAAGCGTTCGTTGCATAGCATTCGTCGAATTCGCCCTGAATACAGCGAAAGAGGAAGCTGGCGCTTATTACATGAGAATGCACCATCTCATCGATCCACTCTTTCCATTCTTGTGACTGATTTTTTGACTAGAACTCATATTTTAAGCATCAATCACTCACCGTATTCTCTGATACATCCGTCGGGGCCATCCAAAAGGCTCGTACCGACATCCGGACATTCTGGTCATTCCGGTCAATGACCTGAAACACTGTTTCGAAAAGCTTTTAGATCTCACAAAACAGTGCATCGAGGCCAGAGGGGACCATTTTGAATAAATAAACTCGAAGTTATCAGAAAAAAGCTCCTGTCGTTTCTATTTTAGCTCAGCCTTGTTTATTTTCGACTTTACCTTGTATGTATAGTTGGCGCGTGCACCCTTTTTGGGTGTTTGGCCGAGCTCCTCTTCCTATTTGTGCGTGCGTCTTGTTGTTGTTCCAGTGTCCTACAGTTTAAAGCCGACTCCAAATGGTAGATATTTTTTATGAGCAGCTTCATGACAGAAATACACTTGGCGGTTTGCCATTGCCTGCCGAGGGGTGACCGCTTTTAGAAAAATGTTTTTCTTAATTTTGGTGTTTCACCGAGATTCGAACCTACGTTCTCTCTGTGAATTTCGAATGGTAGTCACGCACCAACCCTTTCGGCTACGGCGGCCGCCCACGTGCTTAAGTCACAATGAATTGTATGCTATTTTAAAGGGTTACATACGCCAAAACTGCGCTAAAAGAAAAACTGTGTTTAGAAGGGATAACAATAGAAATAAATATAAAAAAATTTATAAATTGTGTATTAGTACTTCAACTTTATAAAAAAAATTTGTTTAATTTTTCTTTACAAAAATTAGAATATAAAAAATCACGTGACCCAAAGTGCAATGAAAAAAAGTTGCTAGACGGCATGCATCATTTCTCCTTGAAATGTTGATGGGTCTGTAAAAAGTAAAAAAATCTAGTTGCCAGTGTGCTAATTAAGTGGGGGGTTATTGTATATATCTCCTATAAATAATAATAATAAAAAAAGTCCTGTAAAATAAAGTTGTAGTTATAGTCGGTGGAGGCTTATTTTTGAATTTCGAAAAATCTTACATTTACGGCGTTTTAAGAAAAGTATGCGTTTTACGTCATAAATGTCACACTTTAATTATGTTTATAAATTTTTTAATAAAAATTTCAAAAATCAAATCTATTGAGGAGACACTTTCGAATATTAAAAAAAACGCATAAAAAATATTGAAAACTGCATGAGTTATCATGCAGACCGTACCGGAAAAAGTAGTTTCGATAAAAACGAGTTTAGAGTTTGAGGTATAGGAGTGCGCGGACCGCTTTCTACCTAGTAAATGTGCTGTATGTAGACGTTTTAATACTGGGAATTTCCGCATGAAAATTTCACAGAGTATTCTTAAGATACTACACTTTTGAAATATCGAAAAAAAATTTTTAAATTCTGGAAATCGGCTATGCCTTACCTTTTTATATTTTTTCCTTCGCTTATCAGCGAATAAAAAATATGAAAAATTTTACAATTTGATTAGTCTATTTATTTATTGTAAGTCTATGATTATAAGAACCTTACGAGTTCTTGTTTTTTATGGCGTCATATGTTAATCATATTTGACACTTGTGAACTATGCAGACAACTGCAGTATCCACAAAAAAAAGAAATGGAGCACCTAAAGGGCAACATAAAAATTCCACCACTCAAAATTGTTTTTTTATTCAGTAAAAAAGTTAACCAAATGGGATGCTTAAATTTACGCCTTTAATTTTGTGTTAACGAACAGTCAAGATTTTGATCGGAAAAAAGTGGGATAGGTCACTTTAAGGGGCTAGGGTTAGTCAGAAAATTCAAAAAATTAAATTTTTTGCCCTTTCTCAAAGTATAATATCTTAGAAAAAGTGTGTGAAAATTCGCACTGAATCCGACAAATACTTTTCGAGTTATTCAACAATTAACAAAGGACGCTCGGGCGCTCCGGAGCATTCGAGAGCAAAACTTTAAATGCGTTTTTCTCAAAACTATGTTTCTTGAACTGGTGATCACTGTAACTTAAAAACCGCTTAGAAGATTTAAATTAAATTTATAATGCTTTTGAAAAACATAAAAAACTCGTTCATGATCGAAGGATTTTTTAACACACTTTTATTAGGTCGGGTTGTATGTATGTATGTATGTATGTATGTATGTATGTAACGGAATCTTTGAGCTTAATTTTCACTGGCTTCTAAACATCTGATCGACTTGAAATTTTGCACACCTATCAAGGACCGATGACAATGCAATAATTTGATAAAAGTTTTCCATTATCCTTATTGGGATTGCCAGGATTAATATTTTCATTTTTTAACTGTGGGCAAAAAGTAAGGTGAATTTGAATCTTTGAATCTTTTTTAACACACTTTTATTAGGTCGGGTTGTATGTATGTATGTATGTATGTATGTATGTATGTATGTAACGGAATCTTTGAGCTTAATTTTCACTGGCTTCTAAACATCTGATCGACTTGAAATTTTGCACACCTATCAAGGACCGATGACAATGCAATAATTTGATAAAAGTTTTCCATTATCCTTATTAGGATTGCCAGGATTAATATTTTCTTTTTTTACCTGTGGGCAAAAAGTAAGGTGAATTTGGTTGTAAAATGAAAAATCTTTTTTCATTCTTGTAAATCAGTTTCTCAAGCTCCCTCCACGAAATAAGTTCTTCATCCCGATTACTTCTTTATCACGGCCGATAACTGCATAGCTTTAGACTGACAGTCGATAAGAAAGGAATTAAATATAACACGAATATATCGAATCATTTATTCACTGACTGCAATGATAACAATAATTTTCATTCATAATAAACAAAAAATAGTTTAAAGAAACTAAAAAACACGATCTTTTGCTAATCGAACTAAAAAGTAGAAAATAAAAAATAGTTTAAAAAAACTAAAAAACACGCTTTTATTGCTAATCGAACTAAAAAGTAGAAAATAAATTTTAATGACAAAGAGACCTATAATGAAGTAATAGCAAATCGAACGATCAGTCATAGTCAACTACCTCAGAACAGAATTATAACAAAAATTAAGATACAAATAGAGTAATTGAAATTAGAGTTAAAAGCGTGGGATGCTTGATATAGTAAATATTACAATCATTCTATTGGCAACTACCTATGTTCAGAGGGTTATGAAAGTGAAGCAAAATGCATCCCACGCTTTTAACTCTAATTTCAATATCTGTATTTGTCTCTTAATTTTTGTTATAATTCTGTTCTGAGGTAGTTGACTATGTCTGATCGTTCGATTTGCAATTACTTCATTATAGGTCTCTTTGTCATTAAAATTTATTTTCTACTTTTTAGTTCGATTAGCAATAAAAGCGTGTTTTTTAGTTTTTTTAAACTATTTTTTATTTTTTAACAATTAACTGTCGGCTTTTTTTCTCGGAAATCTGAAAAATATTTCCTAAGTCCGCCATATTGTTAATTTTGAAAAAAAGCTTCAATCAGGCACAAGATTCTCTATTATTAAAACTAATTTCTCTTGTCCGATTGATTTTAGATGAATTTCTAATTTTGTGATGATCACCGCAAGGGACTTCGGGAGAAATGAGCTCCACACAAACAGCGATAACTTTCACAATTATTAATGTTTTTCTTTGGAATTTTGCTAAAGTCAAGTCAAAATGTGATTTATTAATGCTATGTTTTTATTTTTGTAAAATAAAGCGATTGACTAGCAAAAAAAAAAAATTTGAAAATCATCATTTTTTCGGTTGTCTGACTACCCCTAACCCTTTAACATTGCTTCAAGAAATCATTTTATAAATAATTTTGGGGCTTATTCTGTACTTTTATGGGACATACTCGTAAACAAGTCATAGTTAACAATTTATTGGCCTCTCACCGATTTTCTGCTTGGCATTAAAATTTGTATGTCTGCATATCTTACAAACTGCGATGATTGAAGCTGATTTGATTTGTATGCCGCGCTCAATTAGCATGATGACTCGCGTTGTATATGCGCACATTTTGTCAATTTGATTACTCGAATTGTCTTTGATAGGTATTTGTTTTTTTACAAAAATACTTCCAATAGAGACACAAAAGCTTTGAGTTATGCGCACTTAACTAAAGGGCTGTGTTCATTTACTGTTTGTATGTATTAGAAATATGTATGTACATACATACTTATATATAAAACACATACAAACATATGTATGTAGATATATGCATACATACTCACATACATAAATACATCCATTTAAGCACAATTATTTACGATTATTTTTATTGCTTCAGGAATTTTGCGTCGATTTTCGGCAAGACGTGCTCAAATGTCTCATTTATTTGAAATGCTAATGTTTTAATTTCATTTTGCGTTCGACTGGTTTAATTTCTAATTTACTGCATGCACATATATATACATACATGTATATATACTTATACATATGTCAGCATGACTCATAAGTTTTTAGCGTCTAATGATTCTGTCATAACATACAACACATATTTTTTTTCTTCCGAAATCTAAATTTGCATTTTTTTAATAATAAATTTTAAATTTATACTTTTTTTACTACATTGCCTCAATAAAGAGCTCGAACACCCAAAAAATAAAATATATTAAAATGCAAATCTAAAGCGTTTATGGGTCATATTTACTTTCGTTCTTCAAGCGTCAAAACTACAAAAAATATTAAAAAACTTCAACTCATTCGTGCTTAGAAAATACAAACATAAAAACGTAGCAAAATACTTCAAAAAAAGGAATTCTCACATTTGTATAAAGTATACACCGACGGACTGCCGGCTGAGTTATTCAAACATGGTGGCGAGGTGCATGCAAAGTCGAATTTCTTTATATTCTCCGATGATGTGGCATCATCAGCCTTATCATAAACCAGATGATTGTTATTTTTGTAAAACGGACGTAAACGGTCATCATTATAAAACTCGAAAGCACATAAAGTATGCTGATGTTGCAACTGTAGTCTTGGACGATATGATTGACTCAACTGCAGGTCATGAACTGAAGGAAGTTCAACTCATTGCTGATGATGATCAAACTGATAACAATAAATCTGATGATGAAGAGTACTTTCCGTCTGGTTCTAAGTCTTCAGAACGACACATTGTATCAAATTCAGATATTCAGGATCTTTCTCGTGAAGACAATCTTGGGAAGACAATCTGAAACGCTCGGTTCTCGATTTAAACAATGGAATTTAGTTGATGACCGCTGAATATATTAAAAAAACAACGGCTAAAATAATTTTCTGAGCACAATAGAAAAATCAGGCATTTGAGGTTTTAATTAAAGTGAAGGGTGCTTAAGTTTAAAGGGCCGGTGTTGATTTTGAATACAATTTTTTGAGGAAATTATTAT